>JAWWMK010044452.1:0-11018 GCA_035047105.1 Galeopsomyia nigrocyanea
TTTAAAATTACGGCCATAAATATCGAGTCTTACAAAAAACGTGTAACAGCTTAATTAATAAGAGATACGATACGATATTTGACTTTCTTACGCTAGAAAAAAAAATCATTCACTAATTTTTTCTGATACTTTCACAGAATCAACATCAGGGGGAAATAATGGTTCGGTAGATTCACTATCTTTATTACAACTAGTGCATAATAATATTGCGGAAACCGACGAAACTTTGCTTCCAGACTTACATGACATTGTAGATCTAATGATTGACCCAGCAATCATTACACAAAGTATTTTTTCAAAAATATTATGAATATACGATGAAAAAAATATTTAATTAACATAGAATTCTTTGTATGCTTAGATTATATTCCAATGAAGAAAAATACTTTTTTTCACCTCTAATCAAAAAAGAAAAAGAATCAAGCACCGGCAAAAATACCAAAACATTTATGATACAACATGTTAGATAATTGCTTTGTCTTTTCGAAAAGAATAATTCCTATTAAAAAATATTAATTATATTTTTTCTAAATGTATTAGAATTAAATATAAAATCAGTGTATTTGCGCATACTTTTTTTATGAATAAAAATATTTTTTTGACAAATTTCTTTTTATATTTCAACCTGAATTACTAAAAATTTCTTTCTTAATTCTTTCCACAGCGTCACTTAATAGCGTGCCCATAATACAAATGGGCGGTGAAAGAGAGAAAGCAGTTCAACATCATAAAGAAAAAAAAAAGATAAAAGTACCACGGAGAATAAAGTTGGCGGTACTGGCACTGATGCTGCTAATGCTGCTAAAAATACAAGAACACGGTACTGAAGAGCAGCAGGCAAGACACAATGGATACGAAGTTGAAGTTCACAATATAGAAGGGCAAGAGAGCGACAGTGAAGAATAATTTATAAGACAACAGGAACGCGAACTTATAGGCTTAAGACCTCCTGGCGATAGGTTTAATATTACTAATGAGACAGTAGAATATTTTAAAAAATTTAGTACCTACGGTAGGCTTATAACTTTCAATCTGAAGGCACGACCGAATATTGACTCGAACGATAATGTTAATTTAATGGCTTGGCTTGAGGCCGCTATTCGAAATCTCCATAGATATTTCGCAGATTCATGCAAGGCCACAGATGTTATAAGTTTAACTTCAAACTCACACGGTTTATCACAGGATCAAATTTATATGCGTTAAATATTAGTCCGCGATTTCGATTTTTTACATTTATGGCAGCTTATTTATAATATAAAGCAAAGTAATGATTTATTCTTGATAACCGATCCAATGGTCGTTGAAATTGTTGCGGTAAGACCAAAAGTAATCATCGGGTCGGGTTGCGTGCAACTGACGCATGAGAATACTTTCAAGCGATTAATTTTAAATATAAATAATAATGATAATTTGTGCTTTATCCGATCAATCGTACTTGCTCGTGCATACTCTGAACCCGGGGATGCAAGATCAGGGCATTTACAGAAATTCTGGAATGCCATTGGAAAGCCTAAAGGGAAACTCTAAAAAGAGATGACACAGAAATTGGTACGCAATGCAGATATTCAAATACCAAATAACGGTTGTGGAATGTCTGAAATCCGTCAAATTCAAAATTTCATAGCACAGGAAGGTATGCCATAGTGGTTTATAAATTTCATACTCTTGGGAAAGGTGATAAACCTGCTTATGACGGATCCGGCGGACATTGTTCGTGCGGTCTACGGCAGAATTAAACACACTTCACGCATTTTATATTATGCAAGAAGAAGACATTTTCAGCCCATTTTAAATATATTTCAGGCTGTAGGTAGTCAAGGATACTGTATACCGTGCAATAAAAGCCACGAGAGGGCGCTTACCGACTGGTCGCTAACCATCAAATCTTACTATGACTGAGAAGAAGATTTGCCCATTTTGTAAAAAATCAGTGATTTCTGGTATTCAATGCACCAAGTACTCCTCACTATATCACAACTCATGTGTAGGTGTGTTGGATAGAAATGGAGTTTTGAACTGTTGTAAACCTGCAAGAATCACATCTGGTAACCTGGAGGCTCGCCCCAACGATCCATCCAACTCCAAGGGTGCTCGACCCCTTGATGAAGTCAGCACCACTGACAACAGGCCAGCTTTGATTCCTCCAGCCATCATTCCTCCTGCTTCACCTACCCAAGACTTGGAACTTGGTATCGTTGGTTCGGACTTGGTCGAATGGTATCGTTACTCCATCCAACTTGATTGACATTCCTGTTAGCCCCAGAGCCATCTTAGCTGGCAACGTCAACTACAACCTTCTTCTTCAACCTGGTGTAAATGCAGGTGTCGGTGGCTCTGATAATGCAGGTGTGGCGGAAGGAGCAGGTGGTGATGCAGCTGTTGTATCTGATCCTGACCTAGGTAATGTCTTGGAAGCCATTAGTAATCTCTCTAATCAATTTTATGGGATGAAGCAAGAGGTGATAAATGATTCCACGAGAACCCATGGCACTCTTGATTCCATTCAACGACAACTCAACACATATGGTGATTTGATTACTGCCAATAGCACAACTATTGTTGATATACGTTTAAGAATGGATACGCTTACAACTGACATGTGTAGAATTGATAATGCCCTTGGAGCTCTGTTAGCAGCAAACAATATTGAGCAAGAGGGTGCAAGTGCTGCTCCTTCCTCAAATAACCCTCCAGTTGCACTGAATGTTGACAATGTTGCATTTGAAATTCAGGACCGGATGGCTAGATCTAGAAATCTCATCATGTTTAACTTACCTGAATCAACTGATCAAGTAAATCAGCCAGACTTTGTCAGCGTTAGAACTCTGCTGTCGAGAATCAACAACTCAGACCTGTCGCAGTTCTACGTTAGAAGATTGGGACAGCGTTGATCTAATGGATCGCCAAGACCTCTTCTCATCCAACTCTTCAGCTCCAGTGAAGTCATAAAAGTCATTCGTAGCAGAAATGTCCTGCCTGAAGGGGTTGATGTATCCACGGATAAGACCAGGGCTCAACGAGAAATGCTCAGAGAGCTGCACGCATCTGCTAATGCACATAATGCTGCCAACCCTGAATCAAGGAGGATTGCACGTTATGTAAATGGCATTCCCAGAATCGTGGACGATCAGGCTTGGTCTACTCAACATCCAAAAAACTTCTAATACGCTCGTCCATGGAGTATCAAAGTTCCTTCTCTGCGGTGCCTATGTGCCTCCCAATTCTACGAGTGCTGACTTCTCCAATCTTACCGCAGCCATTGAGGACTTAGCAACAAAATTCTTCGATCACCGGCTCATAATATGCGGAGATTTCAACTTGCCTCACTGCAATTGGAGGAATGATCCTGTATCTTGGTCCTGGTCGCATTACGTTTCACCTGACGTAAAATTGAAGACATCAACACTGGGCAGCACTCTCTCGTTCCTGGGCCTATCGCAGCTTTACCCAGTGTATAGCTCCAAAGGTTACACGCTGAATCTTCTATTTGTGTCACCGGACTACCTCTGTGACTTGGACATCGATGACCCCTTGGTGAATGACCACCATCATCCAGCTAAATACTTCTCAATTTTTGCTGATCACTCGTCCTGCGTTTCTCCGTCTTTGCGTAAATACGAATTTTATTATCTCCGTGGCGATTATGTTAAATTAAATAATCTTTTGGCCGAAACTGATTTGCCTTCTATCCTGCAGTTTGATGATATAGATATTTGCACTAATTTATTCTACGATTATCTAAAAAATTACATAAAACTTTGTGTTCCCCACCAGGTGAGATAAAGTGAATCAGTTTCCGAAATGGTTCAATCTTAAGTTAATCAATCTTGTCTCTCAGAAAAAACGTGCTCATTTAAAATGGAAATCTTCAAGGCAAATTAGTGATTATATTGAATTTAAAAAGTTGCGCGCGATTAGTCTGCGTGAATCTAAAAGCCTCTATAGATGTTATATTGATTCAATTGAAACCTCGTTAAAAAATAACTGTGACCCCTTTCGGTCCTTTTCAAATAGCTTAAAATCCACGGAAATCACTCCGGAATCAATGTATCTCAAAAATCTAAATGCAGATAACCCTTATGATATTGTGAAACTCTTCTCGAATCATTTTGCCTCTGTTTACAATTACAATTCCTGTCGGCCCATAGAGAGAAAAATTAGTGATTTATACATTGATTCCCTTGAGTGCACGATCGAGGATGTGTCTAGCGAACTTGATAAGCTTTCGGATAAATTGAACTCCGGTCCTGACGAAATTCCTCCTTTTGTTTTGAAACGCTGTAAGCGTTCTCTTGCACCTCCACTGAATCTCTTATACTACATATCTTTGAGCAAAGGTCAATTTCCCTCGGTATGGAAAAAAGCTTTCGTCATCCCTGTATATAAAAAAGGCAGTAGACACGATGTCACGAATTATCGCCCTATCTCTGTCTTAAATTGTGTATCGAAAATTCTTGATTATATTGTAGATACTAAATTGTACTCTTTCGTTGAGCAACAAATCGTGAATCAGCAACATAGTTTAATGGGTGGCAAATCGACGGTTACGAATTTACTCTTGTTTAATAACTTTGCTTCCGATGCGCTTGCAAACGATACCCAAGTTGATTTTATTTATATTGATTTTACCAAGGCGTTCGACCGATTTGATCACCGTCGTTTGGGGCAGAAATTGTGGAATGCGGGTATTCGTGGTAAATTGTTAGACTGGCTTGGATCTTATCTCTCCAACCGTACACAGGCTGTAAAAATTCACCAAGCCGTCTCCGACTTCATAAATGTTCCCTCGGGGGCACCCCAGGACTCGCACCTGGGGCCAATTCTTTTTTGTCTCTTTATAAACGATATACACGAGTACCTCCGTCATTCCCACTTTCTGCTCTATGTCGATGACCTAAAGATTTATAATTGTATTTCATCGCCGCTCGACGCCTCGAAATTACAGAGAGATATGATCCGATTGATAGATTTGGCTAACGATAATGGGCTCGAAATTAACTCTGATAAATGCTCGGTGTTATCATTTTCGAAGCACTCTTCTCGACTTTTATTCGGTTACATTGCTGTGAATCATTCTTTGCTAAACCGCATCAATATAATTAAAGATTTGGGCGTCATTTTCTGCTCCGATTTATCATTTACAGGTCACGTGAATGCGAGTGCATTGAAAGCTCTTAAGACTCTCGGTCTAATTAAAAGATGTTCCGTTGATTTAAAAAAAGGCGAATCATTAATCGCTCTGTATGGCTCTTTGGTGCTCCCAACTCTCACTTACGCCTCCGTAATCTGGTCTCCCACTACTTGTTATTCCAAATACACACTGGAGAAAGTCCAACAGAAGTTTATCCGATACCTTCTATATAAAATCGGATCGCCAATGAGCTATATAGACCACGACTACTCGCCTTTTTTGATAAAATTTAATCTGTTAAGTATTGAGGTCACTCATAGATATCATGATATTATTTTTGCATACAAAATAATTCATAAGCTCTTCAACTTCCCCGAGCTTTCCGAATCATTTCCTGTTAAAACTTTCAATTATTCTTTGCGGAATCCTCGGGAAGTAGGGGAGCTGAGATTTTTAAACTCAGTTCGCTTTTACTCTAGTCTTGCTAGGCTCAAGCGCATGTGGAATATGATTGATAATAAGGTCAAAGTATTAAATATTGATGCTTTAAAAAAAATCAATAAAGAATGAGAAATTCCTCATTCAGGACTTACGTTCTGCATACGCTTGAGACACTACTTGATATTATTACTTATTACATTGCACTTGTTACTTAACTTAATAAGTCTTGCTACCTAATTCATAGGGTTCCTATTTTGCATGGAAATTGCCACTTATAAATTTCTATTATACTAGCTATAAGAAGAGCGACATGTACATCATAATTTAGTTTCTTTTGTTATTATCACACTAATTTTGTACTGAGCTTAAGCTCTCTTTATTATTTTCAACCATGTAATTGGACTTACGTCCATTTATTTACTAAAAAATAAAAAATAAAAGTTATCGTTACGAACAAGAGTACCGTTGCTCGAAAAAGTGTAAAAATTGCATGAAAAAAAATGTGTAGGGAATAAAAGTATGAAATGTAATCAATGCGCATGAATTTTTCGAAGTAGAAAATATTTTATTAACCATAAGACCTAAAACAAGTGTTTATGAAAGTTGTAGCGAGCCGGCTCGTCAAATAAAATTAAATACTCGCGACGTTCAAAAGTACGCGCGCGACATGCCGCCGGCTGCGCGAATCAGCCCTGCGAGAGCGAGCGAGACGAAGAGAGAGAGAGAGAGAGAGAGAGAGAGAGAGAAAGAGAGCCGCACGAACAGGAACAGGCAGCGACGCGGGTAAGCACGAGCGTAGTGGAGACAGGAGCGGAGGACAATAGATTCCCGGCTTTTGAGTTAGCAGCACGTCTGAGACAATTTGCTCCGCACCGAAAAACGATAATGTAACGAGAACAAGGAAGAAAGGTGACCGCGGACGTGTTCCGAATTAACATTCGAGGAAAGTGCTCGTGGAGAAGACTTTAGCGTGTGAGTGACAGTGCCGAGGTGAGTGTGGTGAACGAAAAAGACGATCATCGAGTGGTCGAAAGCAAATCGGTCAAGGAAGATTGGTCGCCGTCGCCCAGTACACAGAGCTGCGAAGAAAAGAAGTAGAGAGGGCGACCAGTGACTTTATGGCCAGGGCACTCACCCCCGGCCACCCACACCAGCACGGAGAAGAGATACACGAGGCGAGCGAGCGAGCAAGTGTTCGACGAGCTGACTGCAGCAGCTCGCCCGAGTAAGTTATTTGTTTTGTCTCCGTGCGGAGAAATTCCGAGAATTGCGTGCGATCGATATTCTGTCTCTCTCTCTCTCTCTCTCTCTCTCTCTCTCTCTCTCTCTCTCACGGCTTTGGCTCACGCGAGAGCAAGTTTGCGGAGAAATCTCTCGGCCGAATTACCTACGACGATTATACTAGAATTAGCTGAATAAATCGTCGTTCTGGTCCATCTTCCCAGAGATTTCGTGTGTGATTTAGAGAAAATCCAAAGTGTGCCACTTCCCCTTCTCCGCCCGTCAATAGAACTCACATTTTCTGCTCTTTTGTCGCGCTTTCGCGATCATTTTCAGAGAGTGATATGAGGAGCGCAGGAGCGTAGCCAGCGGCAAAAACGAGAAAAGCAGCCCCGTTGTAGATCGAGGCGGCGGTGAGCCTCACAACGTGGGAACGGCCATAGTAACTTTTGCTTGAATAAATAGTTGCTCCCGTTACAAAGTGTACAAATATGTAAAAATTGTAGCGTCGTTATAAGAGGTAAACATCGTCATAAATGCGGAAAATCATTTTGTAGAGCGTGCAACAAAATACGGCCATATATTCACCTATAACAGACAAAAAAAAAAGAAAAAGAAAAATACCGTAAATCAAAATGAAAAAGAAGAGCCTAATAAAATTCAATATATTTTTAATGACTTTGAAACGCGACAAGATCAACAAGTAAAGGGTGATAAAAAGTCTCATGTGCACGTGCCTATTTTATGTGTTGCTCATAAAGTTTGTACAGAGTACCTAAATAATCCTGATATCGACGAAAACTGCGTTTATTGTGGCGAGCGCGAATATATTTTAAAAGAAAATCCGGTTAAAGACTTCGTAGAATTAGCTCTACACGAAAAAAATTCGAAACAATTTTCTAGAGTAATAGCCATTGCGCATAATGCAAAAAGTTTCGATGCCGTAATCATTTTGAAATATTTAATAACCAACAAACTTTATCAACCGCCAAAATTCATATTTAACTTGAGTAGCACGCTCCGCGCGCATATTTTTCTGTTTTTCTGTATCCTGTATAAAAATTTCTATTATTTATATATGTCAAAATGTTCAAAGGCAATGTTGAAAATTCTGATGCCTACAATATCAAAAGAGAAATATATCAGAGGTCAATAATCAATTTTTGATTATTAGAAATAATGTTATTCAAATCTTCTCCATTCATATGACTACTTCTTAGAATTTCTGAAACATTTATCGGTCTTAGGTAAAACAACGTCTATTCTTCTTTTTTGAACTACCGAGTTATTCAAATATTCAATAATATTTTATAGAAGTTTCAATTCAATTAATGAATAGAATATTTTGTAAAAGTTTTGCTACGACATGAATGTTTATTCTAATGAAAGAATTGTCACTTCATTGTTTTCAGTTCTATTGGTAATATTTTCAAAAATAAACTATGTAATAGTTTATATATTATAGCATATAGCATATTATAGCATATAGCTGATAATAATCATAATAGTATTAGTCATCAATATTTGATACAAAATATTATTTAGATATTACGCTACATTGTCACATTTGATTTTCTCAGTAAGGCCTATATGATTCATAAAATATGAAATATCAATTTTGATTTCCACATAGTAAAATAAAATCTACGTTAAAATAAAATTGATTCATTTTATGTATTCTTGACTATTGATTTGTTCGTGGAAGTTTTTTGAATAATTTTGATATAAGGCTGAATAAAGTTAAAAAATTGAAGAAATCCAAAGATTATTTTCTGGAAAAATATAATGATTGGTAGAATTTGGATCTTTCATGCAACAGCGCGATGTCCAGGTCCCAGGGTGACTCCTAGGTCGACGGGGCATCATCCACAGGAAAAGTCACCAGGTGTTCCACGATATCACAAAAAATCACCAGGTGTTCCAGAAGACGATGCCCAGGTTCCAGGGTGATTCTCAGATCGCCCACGAGGAACGGCACTAGGTATCCCACGATATACCAAAAAATCACCAGATTGTGCAGAAGACAGGGTGACTCCCAGGTAAACGGGGCACCATCCACAGAAAGTCACCAGATGTTCCGCGATATCCCAAAAAATCCAGTAGAGTCCAAACATAAAAAAAATTTCATCATGTTGGACCAAGAAACCACGGAACGTGGTGGAACACGGTCCATATCTCGGACCATGTCCATGACCATGGTCACTTATAATTAGTACTACCAATGGATAACACACAATACCCTCTAATCGTCCAGATTTTGATTATAACCATTATGGCGGCCCATTGGACAAGAAAACCCATTTGGACGGAGGAACGAGGAACGCGGACGTAGAAAATGAAATTTCCATGATAAACCATCGCCTTTATCTCGGACCATGACCATGGAAATGGACCTGTGATGATATCAATGGATAGCTCTCGGTGCCGCCTAACCATTAGTGGTTTCAGATTTTGATTCCAACTATCATGGGCGAACCATTGGGCAAAGAAGCGTACGGTCAACGCGAAAAGTCGAGCGTTAAGTTTTGATGTAATAGATGATGGTTTAAAAATTATGAGTATGAAAATTGAACGTACAAGTTTCTTGGACAGTTTAAATTTCTTCCAAATGCGATTGAACGCACTCCCTTTTCTACGATATTTTCAAAACGTTCGGTTTTGAAAATATCGTAGAAAAGGTCTATTTTCCTCATCTATTTTCCAAAGTAAACAATATGCAGGATAAAGGCCGTATCCCACACACAAAATATTATTCTCCGGATACAATGTCCTCGGAAGGCCGCAAAGAGTTTAAAAATGGCACAAACGCCTGAGAAATGAAGGCTTTCATTTCAGTTCGATTTTCAGCGTGAAATTGTCGAATACTGTGGAAATGATGTAGAAATTTTAAAACGAGCTTGTCTTCAGTTTCGTGAATTAATTTTACAAATTGGTTCTGTTGATCCATTTTTAGAATGCACAACTATAGAATTGACAAGTATGCGCGTCTATAGAAAGAATTATTTGAGACCATCAACTATAGGCCTCTTACCATCAAGAGGTTATAGATTAGCAAATAATCAGTCTCGAAAAGCTATAGAATGGCTTTTATGGAAATCGTATCAATTAAATGTAGATATAAGTCACGCCGGAAATAATCGTGGGTATCGACTACCTGAAGACTTAACGGTAGATGGCTATTTTGTAGATAAAAACGGATTAAAGCATGTATTTCAGTTTTACGGATGTTTTTGGCACGGCTGCCCGCGATGTTTTTGTATAAATCGCGATCGCAAACTGAACGGCAAATTTTCTTTGGAAGATAGGTTAACGAAAACAAAACTAACAACACAAAAATTGAAATATTTGGGTTATGTTGTAACTGAAATATGGAAATTTGATTTCAATTGTGAAAAGAAAAAATAATGTACAAATGCAAAATTTCAAAGAAATCAAGAAGAAATTCTATTAAGTGAACCACTGTATCCACGACATACATTTTTTGGAGCTAGGACAGAGTCATTAGTTAAACTTTGTGAGTTTATACCTCGTAGTTAAAAAAAAATACGCTACGTAGATGTTTGTTCCTTATATCCTGTAACGGGTGGTAAAATATATTATTTATTCCCCGCGCTATCTAGTGTAATCGTTGCGAGGCTAAATGCCGCCTCGCTGCTGTTGCTCGTGATGTCGTTGTTGCCAGTGCTGAAAACGCGAAACACATGCAACGAATGATTGAGGGAAAAGAGGATTTGGAGTAAGAATTACTTACGAGATTTAATTCACTGACTTTCATATATTGTCATGATTCAAACGTACAGAATCGAAATGATGCTAAATGGCCGAGAGTCTTCGCTATAGCGTGATGTAAACAATACGCGAAGAGAGAGAGAGAGAGCGAGAGAGAGAGAGAGAGACAAGTTCGCTTCGCAGACTAACGTATGATATTCTTTCGCACACATCACTCTACTCACATACAGAGATTTACGGGGTTGGGTGGATCAGACGCAACCCAGGATACGATGACGATGGTGACGACGTTGTCGACAGCTCTCTCCGCCGCGGCCGGTATATAGGCGAGAAACTCGCTTGCTCTTCTCGATCTTGGCGTTGTGTTCTTGTCGTCGACCGCTCGGGTCCCGTCGTGGCTCGACTATACCGGTTGCTGTGTTTTCCCTTGGTTGCACGGGCTGCGCCTCGGTGATGGCGTTGCTGGATACGCCTGGTGCCGTTCTCACATGCA
>JAWWMK010044463.1:0-11015 GCA_035047105.1 Galeopsomyia nigrocyanea
CTAAAATCTCATTGAAAACTCAACTCGTTTGACATGTTTATTCTTCCATCGAAATCTCTTGCCTCGCTTTCATATGCAAAACTGGCTGTGCGGATGAAGCGCCGCTGACTTATTGCAATAGAAAGTTAAACTGTGCGGAAATTATGCAACGCCAGAGGATTTTTTTCTTACTTTAAAATAGAGTACAGGCGTCAGGAGTCTGCAGGAGAACAGCTGCGTTGTAATTAGCGATTCGCACCTGAGCCCCGACAGGCAGCAGCAGCCAGCAGCTTTGGCCTGAAAAACTTCTGCTCGATCGGACGATAAAAAAAAAAAGTATGCGATGGGGGAGTGTGCTTGAACCGAGAGTGAGAGTACGGCAAGTGGCGCGTGGCTGGGTCCGCATCAACGGCAGCTGCTATACACTGTTTCGGGCCACGTGCTTGACACTGACACGTGGAATTAGTGCAAGCAGATCGGAGTCTGCTGCTGCTGTTGCTGAAAGCCGAGATGACGAAAGAGCCTGCCAATTGGCGCATACGTCGCGTGCCCGAGATTTATTCGAGTCGAAGAGCAACTGACGCTCTCGCGGCTTACGTCGAATCCATACGATTCCACATAAATATGCGCGAATGTCCTTCGAATCCATGTGGCAGTCCTGCTTGTAATTTATCTTTTTTTTTTCTTTTTCTTTTGTTTTGACAGTTATTACGCGTGACATCGGTAAGTGGGAGGAAGCTTGATACGCGACAGCGACGAATCGGGAGTGTCTCAGAATAGCAAAGTCGCAACTCGCTGGCCCATGAATCCGGGGCTCGTTTTGGACACAATGGCTTTGCGCTCTCCCCCACTATACTATATATATACTCCCATCCTCGTTCAACGTTTTTCTCTTCCGCGTCATACACATACGAATATACATTTGTACGTACGACGATGGGAAAAGCCTTGCTCGCAAGTTCGTTGAACGTATGCATATATGAGCCAAAAATTTTCTATTCTACAATACATCTGCAGGTCGTTTCAATTTTCCCTGCTTGTGTATTTAGCTTAGCTTTGAGAGAAAACAACAGGCGAACTAGGGAGAAAATGTAAATTTTGAAGGGTGGAAGAAAAAGTGTAACAGGTTGCCGAAGCAATCGGCAGCAGGTGGCAGTAGGCTCTTGAAGACGAAACGACGATTTTTCTGTGACTCATCGCGCAGGTGAGAGAGACAGTAAGCACAACACTATATATACAGTGCAGGAGGAGGAAGCAAGGAACCGGAAGCCGGCCACTACGCTAAATCGTCCAACTGAGACCGCACAGCCGTTCACCTTTACCTTCGTTCGTTAGTTTACGTTCGAGAACGAAAGTGAAAATATACTTGCCGATTTGCGAGCTGCTCTTTTTTTTTTATTCTCGATCGACTTTGATAATTTTTACGGCTTACTTCGCGGGAGATTATTTCTGTAATTTTCAAACGAAGCCAGGTGCTTTTTAAACAACAATTCCGGAGAAACTCCGGGCAATTGGAGCGAATTATCCGCAACAAATATCAGGCGCATCCTTTACGCGAAAAAAGAAGAAAAAGAATATATACAAAGCAGACGCGCGTAGAAATCGCAGAAAATGATCTCGAAAATCACAGGCAGCAGCAGCAGCAGCAGTAGCGGCGACGTTTTACCTTTGTGCAAGCAAGTGTAAGCCGCTGGCCGAGTAATTGCCGGAGTATTCTTGCGCACGATATACGCGCAACAAGGCGAAAGCGAGATAATACACAAAAGGAGTAAAAATAAATGCTTGCGTATTACAGTATACAGCTCGCTCTCCGGCGTGTATGCAAAATGCTTGTAAATGAGACGCAAGTCATAACGAGGGATATGTACATGCCAAAATAGCATATATAAGCATGCCCATTTCTATATATGTCGAATAATAACATTGAACGAGCGAGCGAAAGAAAAAGAGAAGAAGAAGAAGAAGAAATTCATCGTTGCGGTTGTACGCGCGGAATACTTTTGACAAATTATCCTTAATATGGCGAACGATACGATGATTGCGGAGAAATTGACGAGGCGAACCACTGTGAGAACTCAATATAAATTGAAAATTTTTGTCGCGAATGTGAACATTTCGTGCAGCTGCTGCGTGAAACGATATAGTATAAAAGCGTCCGTACGAGGTTATATTTCGGAGAGTAAAGGCAAAGAAAATAAAGGTTGAAGGTGTAAAGTCGTATAGGGATAGGTGTGTAAGATATTGTGGAAGCTCCTTGCGCGAGTGCGGAGAACAGAACACATGGCATCACGCACGAAAGAAGCCGCGTGTGGGAAAGCGCCGCCAAGCGAGACTGAGAAAGAAGACGCGCGTGCGTTTGATCGAGCGCCGCAGCTACTTTACTGTGCACTTGCTCTCTTCTATACTGACATGCGTATATATGCTCGCAGTTTGCACGTGTGCGATGGACTCATATCCAATCAAACTGCAGCGTATAACACCATCTCGATCGCGTCTGCATATCAACTGGTTTGCTCAAAACTAGCAAATGTAAAAAAAACGTCGCTTCTTTCGAACAATATCTTCGTTTACTGTAACTATTCATCGTCACTTGCATACATTTTCTCTTTTACGCAATACTGATAACAAGCTGACGCGCCTTAAAAGAAAAAAAAAAAAGAAAAATGCAGAAAAAGCTCTTGGCTCGACGCGCAATTTCTACCAGTCGTGAATTGAGGTCAAACCAATGCAACAGTATTATACGCTATGGAGTATCCGCAGAGTCATCCGATCATCATCGCGTTTACGTTTTCAACCATTCTTCGCAGTGAGATGACCGAGCCGCACGTAACGTCCATTACGACTCGGCGTACAACGTTCTTGTAAGGCAGCTAGCTCATCATCCTTCCTCCCCTCCCACCCTTCTTCGTCGTCTTTTTCCGCTTTATATCACTTTCACTTTTCTCGCTGTATATAGGCCAACGTACTATGCTGCAACATATCGGTCATTTGTCAAAACTTACGATTGGTCGTTTCCGAGATCGCGTTTCATCCCCGCAGTCTTACCATCTCGAAATTTAATTTATTTATATTGTTTTTTTTATATGAAAGATTCGAGTCTTACGATTACTTGTAAACTATTTCTGGTGATATTAGTAGATACATCTTCGGAATCTTCTGGAGATCATTTTGACATATCAATTACAGTGAATTGATTATAATATAGTCTTGATCGAAGCTTTTACATCGTAGTAAACAACAATAATGGATTATCGGCAGGTGCAGAAACAACGTGCTCATTAAAAGGAGAATCGGTCGGTCATCTATTTATAGCGTCAGCGCGCATCAAAGATTTTTGCGTGGGTGGTATCAATCAATATTCGCAGTGCAAGCGCCACGTGAAGGTGTTTACTTGTATAGCTACATATGTTGCTGCGGATACGATACAATTAAGTGGTATCCGAATGGATGCAATGGTGAGATAGTGGAATTGTGGAATTTGTCGATAACGGAGATGCTTATGGATAGAGTGCTGATGAAATCGATGCGTACGAGTGAGTCAAGGCGAACGACTTATATAGCTACCCAGGTTACGCCTTATACGAGAGTCTATTGAAATAATGAGCATTCGATGCTAATGATTCTTCCGATTGGCAACTCGTCAATGAACCCGTAGCTATTATAAGCATCCAGAGTACTGCTATGATAATCGCATCTCTCTTCTGCGCCAATTGACTTGCTTTTTTTCTTCATCGACGTGTGCGAGCTACTCCGACGATTTTTTTTTAACTTTTCTTGTTTGTTATTATAAATGCGCTCGCACGGAGTATGCATTTTTTCTTACCTCGTATGTTAAGCAGCTATAATACGGCAATTATGAGTTTGTCATGCAGAGCCTCAATCAAGATAACTATACGTTCGGGAATTTGAACTTATTGTTTCATTATCAATCGGGAAAAATTTGCGCAATTTGAGGAGATCGTTGAAAATTTTGCGTGACAGCCCGAGGAGTAAAAAAAAAAAGACATATCATGATGCTTAATATCGCTCTTGAGGCACGAGAGCAAAGGGTGTAATAGATATATCGGTTCGCGCTCGCCAGTTCACGCTTGACCCGCTGCGGGCTAATTCCATAGTAAAGCGCCGGAGTATTATCCATTATCCGTCGACGCGATCTGCTAGGGATTTTGCAGCTTGCATTAAGCTCTTTCTCTCTCTTTCTCTCTCTCCGATCGCGCGGATCGACGTGTGAAATCTTACAAGTTCTCTCGCCTGGACGTCGCGCTCAAGCTGCCCTTTACGAATGGCTAAACACCGCGCACATTCGCGATAGATATATACTTTGCACTTGCGCCGATCATTCGACCGTATCACTCTCTCGAGATCCCACTCATCTCAGTTTTGTGCCTCGGATAACCGCAGAACATCATTTTTCTCAAAGCTTCTCCTAGTTTCACTTTTTTTTTCGGTTAATCTCATTCGATTGCGCGCCACGCTTTTTTTCAATGTTCTCATCAGCTCATTATTTTCGATTACATTTACATTTACATTTTTCATGGATCGTTTTACGAAAAATTTGTGAATACAATATCTTCTAAATTTTTTTAGACGGTATATCTCATATACTTCCATTACACTTACGATGAATTGAATTCTATTTCATCATTAGACACTTACGTTTTCAAATTTAGATTCAGCGCTTACACTCGGTATAATTTCAATGGTATACGAAAGTTCGCGTGGACAGATTAATACGTATAATTTCCAACGTTCTCAACTGCACGATGACTGCTGCAGGATGGCTTTGAAGATAGTATTCTTCGACGAGAAAAGACAATGAGAAAAGACACGCGTGTGTGTGTAAGAGAAAGAGAGAGAGAAGATGGGAGGTAGAGGTGAAACTGACGCGCGATATATATAAATCACAGGCATGAGATCTACTTTTATTAGAATCTCAGTGCGCGATGACTGACGTTTTTTTTTTCCTCCTCCTCTTATCTCAATCGCGATGCCGAGAGATTTCTCGCGCAGTTGACGCTCTGACGTGTATCGACGCGAACAATCGGCTTGTTTCGTCATAACTCACGATATATACCTCAACGTCGTGATCGATCTTTTTCTTACTGTTACGGACTAATTGTTTTTCCCCGATCTATTAGGGTCCACGCGTCAGTCATACAGGCATTGCTCATACAAATTGATTAACAAGCTCGCGGCTGTCTCGAAATGGAAAAACACTAATAAGGAAATACCACTATAAAACCAAAGTGTTAATAAGTACAATTTTGCTTGGCATTATTCGTACGATAGGTATGATCAACTGGCACGAGCAAAATTTTCTCTCTCTTTGGATTTATATCATTGTTCGATATAATCACGCTCTTGGATGCCGTTACGCGCCGCATGTATATAGCGAGACCGCCACGCTAGCATGGCCACGCGCGCGTTTCAACAGATCCTTTATAGGCTATTCTTGATCGGCGCAGACCGAGTGCTTGCAGTGGCTTTCAATTATAGTAGCTTGTTATCGTTAGAGACAACACTAAATTGTTTTTTTTTTTTTTTTGCTTTCCTCTCTCGTCGATCACGGCTCGTTGATCTATAATTTATCGGATCGTTTTGGAAATTGCGATTGATGGAGCGTCGTCGATGAATCGGTAACTCACTGCGAAACGTCACGACTGTCCGAAGGACCTTGTCGTCTGCAACTATCGAAGTATAAGTGGAAAAAGCCTATTAGCATAATAGCGCGAAGTAGGCGCCGCTGTAAACCGTTATTCGACCAATTTAATTAGGAGCTTATCCGCGCGTATCGAAGCCGAATTAGCTGGCGAAGCTAGCAAGCGATCTTTAATTCGATTGCTCTAAATTGCTCGAATAGTGCTTTCAGAGCTAAGTCCACTTCAAGGGGACTTGAAAATTTCAAGCTAAGGAGATTTAGAGGCGTATTGTTGAAAAACAAAATTTACGCTCCAGTTACGTCGGACACTTGCAATCATTATCTCTGGCTGTTATACCGAACAATACGGCAATATATAGATATAGGGATGTTGATGCTACTTACGATATATCTCTGCCCATTCTTCGATTCTAAGGCGATTGCACAATCATAACCGGTATACGGTTATTTCGCGGCTTTGTTTTGGTAGTGATGGCTTCATTAATTTCATAGCTTTCTTGTCACAACTAGATTTATTGTTTTAACTGGGGATTTGAAAAGACACAAGATTACAGTGTAATCTTCGGGAAAGCCGCAGGTAGCTCGAAGAGTTGAAGTCGTAAAGTTGAACGCTCCGCGGAGAAGATTTGTCGAATAAACGTACGGATGCTGCATATTATTGCATGAGGGAGCAGCAGCGGCAGTTAGACCTATATATAACTCTGATTTTTGTCTGCGTGCTCCACGTTTGTACGTCTAACGTAATAAAATGTTCGGCGGCGGCGGCGGCAGCGAACGCGGAAACGCTCGCGCGTAAACATATACGCTGCTGCAGCTTGAAATCGCGAATCGCGGTTTGCACGTGCGTGCACGGCCTACAGCATCAGTGCGCATAGAGTTGGCAGGGCGTGGTCGACTCTGTTTCTCTCTCTTTCCTTCTCGTGAGCGAACGAGCGGAATCCGTGCGCACAGTAGCGGTATGTTATCGTTAGCTTTACCAAGGGGGGTTCGCACAAAAAAAAAAAAAAAGAAAATCCTCGACGGAGCAGAAGAAGAAAATGTGCTCTGAATTTGCGCGGCGAAAAATCCGAATGAGCCAATTTAGCGTGCAACCGAGGAGAAACGGAGCAAGAACGAAAAGAAAAAGAGAGAATGTAGAGAAATCTTCTTGCGAGTTTGCATTTGCCTATGGATCGCTGGCCTTCCCTATACGCATACACACATAATAGGCCATTGAATAGCTGCAGATAATTCACGCACTTTCTTACGAACAGCCTCATCTCTCTACCGTATGCATCACGAATTAAAAGTATTCCATGTTGAGACATCTATAAGTCAGCTTGCAGTGGAGTGTCGTCGTTAATAACAGTTTGTTTCGAGCTGCTTATATACATGACTAGCAAATACGTTAGACAATAAAATTTTAGCTGCTGCTATATGCAATTACATATAGCTCGAACGCTCAACGCCTTTTGTGCCATATATAAACGCTCGTGGGCATGCTGTTTAGAGAAGTCGTCAAACTTTACGCGCCACGCATCGCTCGTATTAACTGCCTTCTTGCTGCTTATACAGTGGTCAATATAAATATATAAATAAAACACAGCCGCAAAAGATTGAAGTTGCATGACGGTCAAGTTGTTATTTCGAGGAGAAGCACGAAAGACAAAAGCGATGCAACTTACAACACGTAGTGCGCGAAAAAAAAGAGGCGCAAAAATTCGCCGAAGCAAAGTGTAGGAGCGAGAGAGGGAGCGGGAGTTGCGGATTTTTTGCCGTCGTAACATTCCACGAAGAAACGACGACGGCTGCCGCATGCTGATTTTCATTCAGCTCGGTTATTCCGTTTCTTCGCCTCGGTCGTTTAGCTTTTCGCCGTCGTCGTTGTTCGAGAGAGAGAGAACTGTGTACCACCTGTAATCCCTAGCTCGTTTCAACGCCTCGTCGAGGCTGATAGCTACTTTGCCACTTCAAGACTTTTCCTCGAGATTTTGTTCGAATTCCGCGCACAGACATCACAAGCATGCGCTGTAAATTGTACGCTGCTAAAACCAATTTTTTTTTTTCCTCCTCCAGTTTCGGTTTCTTTTGGCTGCACCGTTTCAAACTGCGCACTGCATGATTGCCAATAGCTCGTAATTTGCTCTATAGGTTATTCGTCGCACTCGGCAATCTTTTGGGAGAACGTTCCGTTACAAACGAATGCAAATGAATTTTCAAAATTCCGTTTTGAATCGAAGCGATTTGTATGGTAAAACGCCATCACGACATTTACGTGATTAATTTTTTTTTCTTCAGTTAAACGCGTAATTCAAACGCAATTGGTACAAGAAAGTGCAGTTTCATTGAATTTTACGTCACGAAATTAATTTATAATATTCCCTGCGTCCTTCAGAATTTTGACTGATCCTATCTCTGTCTTTTGTGTTTCATATATGCTCAATCTAAGTATAAAGCTATTAATTAACGAAATCATGCATTGCAATATTATAAGCTCTGAACCGATTGAAAAAAAAAACTATTATTACGACCAAGCTTGGAAGTTTATCTTATACGGACAATGGACCAGGAGAGGCCGGTTATCTCGCTTGTATATGTACACGTAATCAAAGGTAGTTTGCTTTATACTGTATAGTTGCCGGATCGGTTCACGCAATCACTTTCTGATTTATGTCGCTGAATTGAAATTCAGCCAGGCCCAGCTCGGTTATCGACACTCGCAATCTTATATAGTATATACCGTCAGCGAGAATGTCACTTTCTTTATTGATCTGAAAATAATGTTTAATAGCTCGGATTAGTAATTGTCACTTGATAGATTTCGACAGTTTTCTTCGCGATCAAAGATATATAATATTCTATATCCAATTAAGCGTGCAGCTTTGATTCGGTCTTTCTTACCGCATATCTCAAAATCTCTTTTTACTACGAAATCGCGATCCCTTCATTGATTAACTCAGTAATCTCTATTGTTTGTCGTACAAGCATTGCGAAAGATTCCTCGAGAGCGAAGCTTGAAAATTAAGCGTTTGAATTCGAGTTGAAAGAAAAATTAAAACTACAGAGTGCGCAGGAAAAAATTTGGGAGGCAATTAGCCAGCGTGGTCGGAAACTCGGAAAATTCGCAGAAGAAAGGAAGGCTAATAATGCACAAGTGTAATTGTCGCGATGTGGTTTGCTCCGCAGTAATGATTATAATGCACATACAGGTATACATGTACGTTGGGTCAATTGGAGGCTGGGCTCGTTTCCGCGGAACGCGAAAGGTGGGTGCCACTGGCTTGCCGCGTAGCATCCTCGTAAAACCATCACCACCAGTTACTTTCGCGTTGCGGTTGCCGCGCCGCGATGGACTTTTTGCAGCCGAGAGACGCGAAAAAGTCGCGAGCGCGCGTTAAGTTAGCCCAGAGGAACGTCGGATGAAGCGTTGGCTAATTAAATAGCTGTATACGCTTGCGCCAAGAATTCTAGCCCTTTTAGCGGCAGCGCAGAATGTGTCATGGCTTTGCAGACCAAAAAAAAAAAAAAAAAGAAGAAGAAGAAGCAAATCGCTCGCGCTGTTTAATTGCAAGTGGTCCCTCGTTATGTGTTTCAGTCGAGGCGGCTTGTTAATTGCGAGAGAAAGAGATTAGCGACGCAAAGTTTTTTTTTTCTCGCGGCCTGGATTTACAAAAGAAATCTGGCCGATAAAAGAAAGAAGAACGATTTGAAAAATGATGAATGGAAAGGAGGGGCGTAATGTAATGATTGTAAATGAATGAATGAAGTTGAACTGCGGTGGTTGGGGTCGTGGACACGCTGGCTGCGCCACGTGAGATCGCTCGTCTAGGAGGGAAAGAGGAGGCCGCGCCGCAACTATATTCACGGCCACGTCGTACTTTGACTCTGAATATATTTATATATCGAGGGGCAAGTGCCTTTGCCCTCTCGGTTAATCGCTCGAAAATTGTTATAAAAACCGTGTGACCATTACGCATTTCAAAGTATAATTCCAGATTGAATCTGATGCGATTGCTGGCTATACATGTGTCTACATATTACTATACGTACGTCGTCTTTTGCCTTTTCACGCAGGAAATACTCTCTCCCGCTCTCCCAACGCCGTGCGAATTTCCTAAGCGGATCCCATTATACACCTCTTTTTTTTTAATTCTTATTTTTTCATTATCCTATTTCTCGCTCATTTAAAACGTTACGATGAGGTTTGCTATATTTGTAACTCGGCGAGAAAACTTGCCGAATTTTCCCCTCGTCATTACGATTCGAAATTCATTCGTAAAGCCACCAATTAGTCGCGTGATTCGATTCACCAGAGGAAATGAAAAAGTCATACTTATTAATCCACGCGAAATTCGGTATGGAAGTTGCCGCACGTGTGTGCGCAGGTGAAAGCAGTGCAACAGGCGGCTCCTGGTCGATATTAGAAGCCTCGGCCCCGCGAGGATCCCACGTGGTGCAACAAGCGTGACCGCACTATGTATATCTGTTTATATGTTGTTGCGTTAGTAGACCCGGATGAGCGTAAAAAAAAAGTTGGTATATGCAGGGGATGAGGAGTCGGCGCTGCACGGCGCCTTTAGCGAAATTTTCAACAATGATTTTCGCATACGATGCACTGACATTTGCATATTATACACACTCGTGTGAATCATTATTTACCTTGCTCGCGCGATATATCGATCCGCCGCGTTGTTTGCTACTACCAACGCCTCTCTCTCTCGCGCGCGCTCGCGATGATAATTCCTGATTATTTTTTTTTTACTTATTCGCGCGAGTACGCAATCTGATGCATTTGTAATTAAGTGGCAATTATTTCGATGATTCTCTTTTTAACAAGCTTGCCTTCCTGCGATGACGACGACGATCGCTGAATAAAAATCAACTTCAGACAATTACTCGCGTGCATATAAGTTATACTGTTCAAACGAGTGGTTATATTACTTCAAGTTTGATTTCGTTATAATGAGCGAAAAATTTTGAAGTTTAGCGTGAAAAAACTGTATAAGAGAGGCTTAGGTGGTCGGCACGCGTGTGAGATATACATAAAGTATATACTGATAGTCCGAGCTGATGGAAAGCGGAAGTCGGCTGCAGCGGAACAGCCGCTAGGGCTTTTATACAGTGGTGCACGCGCGTGAGCCCCATCAGCCTCTGTCGGTTCCCACATGGTCCCGCGCGTGCAGCGGCAAACTATACTTCGCGCGAGGTCAGGCTAATTTCCTCGTGTCAGTGCGGGCGCCCTTTTCATCTGATAGCAGCAGCAGCTTCTTCTTCTTTTCGACCTTTTTTTTTCCCGCAGCTATCTTCTTTGCTTCGCCGCCACACTACAAAAAAAATTTCTTAAATTTGCTGCATACTTAAATCAACTTTTTCTTATTTTAAGAGCAAAAATTTTCGT
>JAWWMK010044474.1:0-11013 GCA_035047105.1 Galeopsomyia nigrocyanea
TTGGATGTGAATTGTATTTTCAATAATTTCTACATGAAGATTTAGTTAATGTCAATCTTGATAACCGTATGAAATTTTATCCTGTTCAATCTAATCAATTTTAATATTTTTTAATAATCTTGGTCTTTCAGATAATAGCAATTGATTATTATTTTCAAAAATAAAAAATAACGTACCACTATCCGACCAATTTTAAAATCTTGCCTAATAAACTTACCTGATATTTTCACGTAAAAAAAAAACAAGTTTTAATGTATTTAGTAGGTTGAATATGTTAATAATTAATTCATGATTTGGCTTAAATTACCGAAGTTTATGTTTATGAATCACTCCAGTTAAAATAAAGATAGCAAGATATCGGGAGGGGGGGGGGGGGGTGGCTGGTAGTAGGAACCGCCACCCTACAAATTTTTATACTTGTTTATCTGCACAAATCTTTGATTGATTATCTAAACGACATGCCATAACACTTATTAATTCATGTAAATTATAAGTTCGCCTCATTATTATTCAATTTTTCTGATTATTTGAATATTAATGTATGTAATATTATATATAATGTTTTTATACTTACATCTAATTAGACAGCCGAAATAAATAACGACGCCAAAAGGTTTTATTTGAGACCATGTGTCAACGAAGAAAATTATTGTATGTAAATGCTATGTCAGATTTTTGATGTCAAGGATTTAATCCTAATAGCGCCTCTCTTGTGGAAATTTTGAAATTCTGTAAATGTGTTTATCTTATCACATGGTATCAGCTTTGATAACAGCGCCCTCAACTGATTTTTGATGATGATATGAAAATAAGATTTGAGTAAATTGATAAGAAGGATCAAATCCTTATAGCGCCCCCCCTCGTTGAAACGGTTAAATTTCAATATGTGAATTTGAGATATAGTTTGAGTTTGAATTCGTAAGTCCTGATTATGTTCGTAAAAATTTAAATCGTAACAATGATAATTTGAAAATTAAAATATAAATTGAAAATATAAAAATTCGTAGTCTTCAATTTTTGGGGAGAATAGATTACAAGTTGGTGTATAAATTGAACAACGAATGATCGATAATTCATTAATATTAAGAAATTTCAAAATTTGTGAAGTAGTGCTTTGTCACCACGTGGATGAATTCTATCAAACAATTAAAAACGTTAATGTCAACTGTGTGCCTTATGGATAAATTCCAATACATGAATTCAATAGTTTAATAAAAATGAAGTTTGATTACAACCGTTAATTTATCGAGCGAGCGTCAGCGAGCGAGGTGATTTTTTTCTAGTTTTTATTATAATCGATAAGCTCGCAAGAAACCATTTTTTTTATTCTTGATGAGATTATATGAGGTTTCGGAGTTTTTTTTTTAAATTAACGTAACCTAATCTACAAAATTAATAAAGCTATTCAATGAAGGCTGTAGTAATTGCTATTGTGTAAAAACTCTACATTTAACTAAACTAATCAGAGAAACTCAATTGAATGTGATCGTAGCATTTAATCATGTAAGCCTGATCGTTTTCTGAAATTAATGAAAATCAAAATAGTTTTTATTTGTCGATCATTATTCTCTGAAACAATATACTAGAAGAAGACATAAGTTTGCATCGTTCAACTGAAATCCATTTTATAAACACATAGTTATAGCATGAAAACTGATTCTTGTGCTTCGATAACATATTAATGATAAAGTGCTTCGAAAACGTATGAATTGTAATGTATGCCATACCTTCTCCTATGCCGCTGTTTAATAATACACCCCACGCAAACCAAATTGCACTTGATAAATTCAAAGCATCTTCTTCCGTTCCATCCATATTGGCTAGCTTAAATCTTCCAAAGGGTGAAAATCGATCGAGTAAATATAAAACCAAAGCCACAACGTGTACAGACACCATGACTAAAATCCACAATGTGTTGCTGAATGGTTGTAAAAATGAGACCAATGTAGAAGATCGTGATGGCTAAAATTATGATAAATTTGATTTATATAAATAAAAAATTTTAAACAATAGAAGATCGTGATGGCTAATATTATGATAAATTTAATTTATATCAATGAAAATTTTTTAACATTAGAATATATGTACATAGCAATATTTCATCTACTTTGATACAGTTAAGCGTTACGTCCTGGCCAAATTCGGCCAGTAAAAATTTTTTTTTTTAAATTATTTAATCCAACTCGAGAGCGCTCGAGTTACAACCGGTCGTCGACGTTTATCTTTTTTCTCTCTTGATCGGTGAGAGAAAAAAAAATAAAACCGAGAGGCTGTTGCGCATGAATTCGGAGCTGCTGACTCCAATAAGAAAAGGCAAATGCTTTTCCTCTCATGCAGGTCAGCATCTCCGAATTCCAAAAACTAAATCCGAGTCTGTCGAGGCCTGCGAGAGAAACATTGATCGTTTTTCTCGAGGCGACGGTTTGGCTTGGATTTAGCCAAAACACCGTAAGAGCGAGATCGACTTGCGAAGCACACGTTTACCCGCAACTCGATATCGTCTCTTACGAAGCGATAAGCGACGCTAAGTCACATTCTTCCGCACAATGTATTGTGCAAAAGGATATTATTTTAAAAAATAACGGAACTAGCAGAGAAGAGACTGTTATGTGACACATTTCATAATTATTATTTTCAACTATTTTATACTATTTTGTGATACTATACTATATATTTTTTTATTATTATATAATATTATAGCATAGTATCTTAATTTATATTCATACTAATTCTCTCTCTCTCTCTCTCTCTCTCAAGAAATCACGGCCTATCTGCAAGTTTGCCCCTCCTCGTTTGATGCACTTTGTGGCCTGACTAATCAAGCGTGCAAGAGGAAACCATAGGTGGCAGAGTGCAGTTGCACGAGTTAAACGAGCAATATTGTGCTGGATATTACTACTCAAAACCATTGAATTGAAAATCATATTAAAATTACCTCAAGACTTATACTATTTTTTTTCGACATATTCTATTCCGATTTCGCTTACTCGTTTTATCTTCAATATCATAATTAAAAGTGAAAATTATCATAAAAGTGAATATATAAAGAAAGCAGCACAATACATATTTTCGACATACAGAATACAGCTAATGTTATGAAATAAAACTAACATTGATTACTTAGAGAGAATCAGGACCATACGGACCTAACAATTATTAGAAGCACGATAAATATCGAATCAATACAGAAGAGAGAGAGAGAGAGAGAGAGAGAAAGAGAAGGGATAGAGAATCTATAAATGTAGGTAACATCGTTACTGTAACCTACAAGAGTATATCGTGGAAATACACGCTATTATATTTCAATAAAAATCAGTCCAAGATAATTCAGTGTGTATCGTCATTCCTATTTTGGCATGTTCGTAACGAGTGTTTAAATACAAGTAATTCGATTCGAGGTTAGGCTATAACACATGGTAACCGCGTGGCATGATACGAGTCGGTACACCTGTTGACTAAATCCGAGTTCAGCTGCACGAAACGCGTATCTCTACGTTCAACGTATAGTGATTATATTATAAGAGCGACAAATTAAGCGACTGATAATAATATTTTTATTCATAACTTCACAAACGAAATTTCTTATTACGATATACATGCGTGCCGGCCACGTCTGAGTTTCATTCACGTACACGTTGGAGTACACGTACGAGTTATTGAAAATTTATATGAAAAGTAATAGAATCAAGAGTAGATGCATTCATAAATAGTATTCTTTTGAATTTTCATTCATAAATAATTAATAATCAGTCAATAAATTACTATGCACTACTCTATACGCCATATTGGACAAGCGACCAATAGCGCTCAAGCTATACGACGAGCACTACTTCGGCGGCCATCTTGAAGGAATCGACCAATAAAAAGCGAGGTATAGTAGCGTGAACTTCATTGTTCACCATCTTAAGAATTCAGCAGTTGTCGGCCAATAGGAGCGTTGCTATAGCTATTTTATTTAAATTCTTTGATTCGGGGAAATTAAGCAATGATGATAATTTTATTTATCTATTATTAAGCTATTACGTTTATTATTGATAGTAGTGATTCACTCACTAGGTAATAATAACTTTGATAAGAGTAAAATAATAAATATCGTGGACTGTGAGGGCTAATATAGAAAAATCGTATAGATAATTACGATAGGCGGTTATTCCACCCGAGTTTGACGAGACCGCTCGGTTGCTGGAAGTGTCTCGAGATAGTTGAATACCCTAAAATTCGGTATTCACCTATCAAAATGGTAGTAGAGCGTAATTAACTACTATTAGCGTTTGTTCAAACAAATTATTATTTAAACAATATAAAAAAAGTTTTTTTCAATTTTTTTTTTCTCCTCATTTTCCATCCACTTGTTTTACTCCATAGTAATTTAGCATCGTTATTTGGCGATTATTACTATTATTATGAATAATCTTTAGATTAGTTTAATTACGTTTATGCTACTACTTTACTACAGGCAGAATATCTTATTACTAGGCCTTGTATAACTTAGAAAAACCTTAGAATTGAAAGATTAAATATTTTTCAATTATAATATAATTAACAATGGACTCTCAAGGCCGGGCCACCAAATTAAGAGATAAGATAGTATTGTAAGAGACTAAAGGTGAAGAAGTTTACGAATTATTAAAGGACCAAGGACAGTTTCGTGAAGCGTTGAGATCTCAAGTAATATTTTCAACCAGGAAAAAGCTTTACAGGGTCAAGATCATTACGCTTGAGGGCTGCAAAGGTTGTGAAAATTGGAATTGAGGAATTCCAATAATGAAATTATCGTTCTACGACGAGTATAACATAGCCGTCTACCAATTCATAGATCAAGTCGACTATGAATTCCAGCGTATACCGCCATATGGATACAAGAGCTTTATGAAAAATATTTTGGACCATCCCATCGACGAAGCGAGAGAAACTTTACAACACTTCACAATCAGTAATCATTATGATTTATACGATGTACTTATAAAGACCTTCGACACTCATTTACTTTTGGATCAAACAATTTAAGACCTTCTGTATTATGACGGTTATAATATAGATTTTCCAGAATACGCAGCAATTATCGAAAATGCCGCTCCGCAAGTACCTTTTCACTATGGGAAGTTCTTGAATGGACTATGGACACATTTGGATCTCGAAGTGCAAGCTGTCATGGAATATTATAATTGCCAAGATTATATTCAATTCATCAACGCATCGAAACGGCATTTCAATTTCCAAAATCGACAAGATAATTCATCGAATACAAATTTCTTAAAACCTTCAACAGTAGAATTAGCAGTACCAGAACTGCAAATTAGTAAAGCCGTTCTCTTATTAGACTGCGGCTCGGCATATAATTTGATGAAATTTGGGACCCTTAAGTATGACCTTAGAATTGACAAACGGGAAAACCTACAAGGAATCGCTACCGTTACCATACTCACACTAGGAACTGTCTGGTTAACGATCAACGGCCAACCGACAGAGTTCCATATTGTCTGGGATACTATTAATATGAAATAAAACGGGGTATGAGGTAGAGACTACCTTGTCAACATTAAGGCTGAAATATCGTATCGTGACAACACGCTTGCGACAGAAGGACCAGCAGACCAAATGCCTTGTCTAAATAATACAGGTACTTATCATAAGCCAAAAGACAATAGTGATTTCTGTATTACTTGCAGAGACAAGAATAAAACTGTGGGAGATCAAAGAGATTCAAATGTGAACAATAATACTCAACAATCATCGGTGGGTATTCGACATCAAATGAATTGAAAATCAGTACAATCAACAGCTGAAGGAAGATCGCCTGTGAGCGAAGGAATAGACTACCCTATATGTTGTACAATGTTTTTGGGCAGTAACTAATGAAGCCAAGAGACATCAGAAATTCTTAGAGAATAAAACTAGTGTAGTCAAGGATAAACAAGGACCATTACGAATAAAAATGATTGAAAACACAGAAACTCCTAGCAAAGTCATAAAATGTAGAGAGATGCCTATTTTTACAATAGCAGAAAATATAAAAAGCAAACCCATTAAAAAAATATAAATAGTTTTTTATCGAAAGAAATTAATAATGAATGTATCGAACCAATAAAATATCACATGAATAATTTTCAAACTAAAAAAACTCTACACTTTACCCAAAATGAAATCAAAATAAGTGAAAATTGGTACTGTTACGTGTGAGAGTCCCCTCGATCAGACGGGCTGTAGTGAGTTTTTCATTTCGGCCTGTCGTCTAACCGAAACTAGGCGATGCTGCTGTAAGGGTTTGAGGAATAAAGATTGCGCTGGATGTGAAGTGAATGGTTGGTTTATTTGTACTTGGATATGCACTTGGAGAGAGAGATCGCGTATACGGTAGCCTCTGGCTAATTACTCGGTGGAGAGAGTATGCGTGCGCGTAACTGACGCTCGTACGGAACGGTGGTACAAGTAAGCACAGATGGTGCTCGGCGAAGGTGTTATATACCCTAAGCACCATCGTACGCAATGTATGCAGATGTTGGTGAGTGGGAGGCTACGTGTGGCCGACGGAGACTTCCTGGTTTTCCAGTAGGTCGGTGCTGAGTCGATGATGTTGCGACAGGATGGCGAGAGTTTCCGGGTAGATCAGCGCTGAGTGTTGATGTTGTGACAGGATGCCGACAGTTGGCGCAAATTGTGCTCTAGTTAGCGACGGTAATGCACGGAGTTAATGACCTGTGGTCCATGTAGTCACTACACGTGACACGTCCGAGGCTGCGGGATCGGCGTTCTCGACGATCAATTATCCCGGAAGAAACATACATATATCGGCACTAAGAAAGGGGAAGCAAGTGCTTCACAAACACTATATTGCTAAACCTTGTACATAAAAACTTATGGTCTATGTGTAATGATCCTGGAGATCCAGACGCTTGATTTCATCAGACATCTGCATCCTCAAGATTTTGTATACGATCAAGAAGGTAGCCAGCATATAAGTACTTGCTACGTCCTTAAAATAGGGAAGCAGAGATTGGCGATGAAAAAAATTTCGTCATCAATCTTTTTTTGCGTTCAACTTAAAATGAATATTAATATTCAATTCTATTCAATCCGATCTTATAACTGCTGTAACTTAAAGTGTATATTTTGTAATAATCTTGCGATTCTATATTAATTTGCTCTTATAAATTAAGATTTTTAGTTTTATTTTATTTGCATTCAATACGATCTTATAACTAATATGCTTTCGATTTTACTATACTAACCGATTTTGGTGAAACAACGGCCCCGATATATCAAAACTTTGCAGAAACAATTTTTAATCTTATTCTAAAATTCGCGGGACAACAGTGGACCCAAAATATTCGTTGACAATTGAAGTCTAAAGTTCGCGGGGAACAGTGGACCCAAAATATTCGTTGGCAATAGTAGTCTAAAATTCGCGGGAGAACAGTGGACCCAATATTAATAGTAATTCTAATTTACGTAGACAGCAGTGGTTCAAATAGCAAGATAAACATTTACAATTGAGGGAAACGCGATGAATAGACCATCTACGTCGATCTCTGCGTGCTGGATATGTCCAAGAATTGCATATACGACTTCCGTTACAGCTTCATGAAGAAGGTGTTCGGTGATACATGTAAATTACTCACCGACAACGAAAGCCTCGTCTACGAAGTGAAAAAAAATGGATGTCTACGACGTGATCAGATAAAGCACAACATTGACAAGTTCGACACGTCGGATTACCCCAAAAACAAATTATGGCCTTCCATTGGTCAATAAGAAAGTTTTTGGGGTAATGAAGAATGAGTACGCCGGTAATGTGATGCGCGAGTTTACTGGCCTCCGTAGCAAAATGTATGCCATTAGCATACAAGGCCAAGATCCCATCAAGAAGTCCAAGGGGGTAAAATCACACACTGTCAAGAATACCATCACCATCGAAGATTACCGACGCTGCTCGGAGGAGGAAGAGATCATCAAGCGAGAGCAGTTTACCATCCGTAGTAAGCTTCATTGTGTTTGCAAAGAAAGAGAGGAGAAGTTGAGGGATTTAGGAACCCAGCGGAGAATAAACGAAAATCGTTAAATAAAAAATACAGAAAAACTGCGCATTGTTAGCAGAGTTAGCAAAACTAATTATTTTGCTTGCGCAATTTGTTTATGACTATTAAAAAAAATCATAAAGTTGTCCACGCGCTATTTTAATCTGCGCACGCGTTATAACGGTTATATAAACGAATTACTGATGCCTATCGTTTGCAAAACTCATGCGCAATATTTCTGTGTAACAATTTTGTCGCTATGTTACGTGGTTTATTGATAATAAACAATAAACTGATAGCCGCGTGTGTATGCTCACGGTAGTGGTGGGGAAAGCAAGAGAGCGGCTCGCTCTCAGCTGTTTCCTAGGGACTTTTTTAAAACTACGAAGTCGATTCGACTTGATATTGATATAATGACATTCAGGTCTAACTTTGAATTTGAGTGTGTAAATTTCATCAGGCAGCATTTCAATAAATATTTAAATAAGTGATATTCAACAATGAGGTCAAAAGTTAAGATGAATCATATAAGATTTTTTTCTGTTTAATTCTATATGTGGCCTCTGCAAACAAAATAAATATATCCTCTAAAAATTGAGTAACTTGTTAGTTTTTGCATATTTATTTATTGATTATGATCAACGTAGATTCCTGTTTTACAATATGTAAATACCTTACGTATAATTTGGTTTATTCCAAATCACTGACAGATATTCCCTGCTATAGTTATTTTAAAGTTTATCATTGACAGAGAGAAACTTATTCAATCTTCTCAAAAATCATTGCCAGAATAAAGTTCCTCAGATGCACTAGAAGAGTGTCAAGTTTGTTAATCATCCTTGTCAGCATCCAAGCTAACTGATTTGGAATGTGGCCATTATTTTTGTACAGACTATTGGAATGACTACCTTAGAATCAAAATTATGATTGAAGGAATTGTACAAACAATAGCATGTGGCACACACACCTGAAATTGTAGTAGATGGTTCTACTATTACGAAATTATTTAAATTACAGTTGACGCCAGCAGTTTATGAGAGCAAAAAGTTTCTTAGTCTAGCACTCATTCCCTTTATTGCAATCCTCTATCCGAATAAACTATTTGGATTTGATACTATGGGAACAAATTTATAATGGCCTTCCTTACACGCAATAACTATCAATTGTAATAGTCATAAGTGCTTCCCGATGGTAATTTCATGTTGTCAGAAGTATTATCATCTGCTAGGAGAGATCGTATTCGTATATTATATTAAGGGTCTAGCCGGGTAAGATGGTCAAATCTGCCGTTGAGCCATCGAAAAAAGTGACTAGGCCATTATGTTCCATATGTACAGAAACCCTTTTTCCCAAAATTTCAAACCTTAATATCAACTTGGGATCCAATGGGACCCCATTTTGTGTTTTGGGGTTTTTTGACGATATTTTTTATACAATTTTTGAGCTAGAAAAAATGTTTTTTTTTAGTTTTGTATGGGTTTTCAAGCCCTACTAAATAATCCGTTCGAAAAAAAATTTGGCCCCAAATTCAAATTTTTAGAGCGTTCTAAATAATTCGAAAATTTTTTTTTCGAAAACAAAGACAGACGTATCAATCAAAAAAATATATGTTATGTCTTTTTACTGCAAAAATATCCCTGAATTTTTTCAGATTTTTAAAATTAGTGGAACATTCTCAAAAAAAATAAAAATCACTAAAAAACACGGTTTTTTTATTTTAGCGCTCTCCAGGTAGACCCTACAATAAAATCATCAACACCATTGTATTTTACGTCAAAAAATACATCGAAAACATGCATCACACTTTTTAAAATAATATGATCCTTCATTAATTTTAATGAATAAAATTATTTTCTACGCCAGTCAACTGGGCTGACTGTGTAGACACTTATTTTTTTCGAATTCAAGGCCAACTCAAGATTATTTTTGAACAAACAATACACGTTTTCGATGTATTTTTCACGTAGAATACAATTGTGCTATCAGTTTCAGCAGATGCATTCACACAAATCTGTTGTTAAGGGGCTAGGGTACCCCAACATAGTCGAAAAAATCATTTTTCTTCTTTTGCCTTTTTTGGAGTGAAACTCCTTTCTCTGCGCATGTACCTCTGCAACCTACATACACGCCTCAGCCTGAGTTTTTGAGCTGGACTAAAATGCGAGCAAGATCAGAAAAAAGATCCCGGGAGGGAAAAAAAAAGACCCCGAGAGGGGAAAACGCGCACTTGAGAAAAAGAGAGCGGATGAGTCATTGCAGCGACTGCCTCTCCCTCCCACCCGCCACTCGAAATGTCCGTCACTCGGTCTCTCTCTCTCTCTCTCTCTCTCTCTCTTTTTCTCTCTCTCTCTTCGTACGTTCTCTCCCGCCAATGCGTGCGTGCACTGGCCACACACACGTTTTTTTTGTTCTAAATGTTTTATAGAATCATTATCTTATAGTTTTAGAGCCAAATTTTGCAATATACCCTATTGAAAAAAATGACGTCTTTTTCTGACGTCTATAAATGACGTCAAAAAAAAGACATGATTTCATGTCTTTAAATAGAACGTTTGCAGATTTCATTTTTCAACAAAATGACGTCTTTATTCAAGAAAATGATGTCATTTTCTCCAATCAAATTATTTCTGTCTTCGATTAATGACGTCACTTTTCATAAGAAAACGTCAGTTTTCTATACTATACGTAATAATGTCATTTAAAAAAAGACGTCTTTCAAATGATGTCATTGACCTAAAAAAAAATGACGTCATTTAAAAAAACAACGGAATTTATTTACAAGAAAATGACCGTTTTTATATTTTATTACCAGAAATAATAGTCAATTGATGCAGGGTATGCTACCTAATTATTAAAGAAATAATAATAAATAGAATAAAAAACACCTTGACTAGGAATCGAACCTGAAATCTTTAGATTAATAGACTTGTACTTTACCACTTTGCTATCGACGATTGTTACGAATAGTACTATTTCTATTCTATATTACATCTTGAAG
>JAWWMK010044485.1:0-11010 GCA_035047105.1 Galeopsomyia nigrocyanea
GCCCCTACGCTTTTCTATGAATATATGCGACATTCAATGCTAAGCTAGCGTTTGGTTGCTTTAGCGACGCGGGCTAACGCGCACATTGTCGCCCCATAGGTCGCCGGTTCGATCCTCGCACGATATTTTTTTTAACATTTTTTTTTTCATTTTCATTAATTATTATTCTACTGTTACGTTTTCCAAGACTTTTTTTTTATCTTATATAGTTTGTATCTATTTTATTATAAAGTAAATCGTATACGATATTATATGGAATAAATAGATGAGTAGACTGTATCTATTCCAATGACAATATATTCAAAATTATTTCACATTATTGTTGGATTAGATTTGTCTAATCCAACAACATATAAAAATTGGAGGGTGCGTCTAGCTACTTAGCTAGTAATCTCAACTTATTTCACATTAATTCAGCTTACTTACTTTTCTAATATTTTATTACAGAATGTTTTATTACTTTCATTCTACTTTGATTTGAAACCAGAATCATTTCTGTAAGTGCTTTCAATTGATAGTTATGACAAAAAATGTGATTTAAAAATAAAATTCCATATCTTGAAAAAGTTTCAATACATTTTTTTTAAATTCTGAACGAAGTTGTTTCACATTATAAGAAAAATACTCCGTAACTTTCAAGTCATTACGTCGCATAATTATCGAACAAATTTTTTTTTTAATTTTCATTAATTATTATTCTATTGTTACGTTTTCAAAGACTTTTTGTCTCACTCTAGTTGGTATATATTTTATTATTAAGTATATCGTAAATTTTCATTTACATGAACAAACAATATTTATTGCGGTGAAAATCTACTGACAATTTATTTTTATAATAATTATGCTTACTGAAATCGCGATTGTTTTGACGGGGCGGCAATACATTACAAAAATAAGCTATAATATCCTTAGAATGAAGCAACGAGTAAAATATTTGTTGTCGAGCTTATTATGTACGATGCGTGTGTCGATCTACATTTTATTTATCCTTCCAATCGCTTTGATTATTTCTAACGCTTACTATCGTTTATAGTATCGAGAAGAAAAGTCTTAAAACTATATTGATTCCTTCACCTCGTAAACTGTGTTTTCATTTTTTTAGGCATCCTAATTATTATTCATATCCATGTAGTACCAAATAATCAATTATCTTATAATGAATAAGCATGAAATTCCCAATACACGCAATAACTAATAAGCTTTGCGAAAAAATTATTCAATTGTTTTAAAGTGTTTTAAATGTTAGAACTTATGAAAATGAAGCAGATCGAGGCAACAAATTAAAATGTGAACTAACAAGTACGGTAAGTATTCCTGTTCATGTCAATAAATTTATTATTTAACCTCTACTACTGACTGATTCTAATCCCTGCACGAATACAATTTTTGTGCCCAAGTCAGTGGGAGGAGACGTCGAATATATGTAATCCGTACTAAGTCCCCTACGAAGTCACGTTTGAGAGATAGCTCTTGAGTCTAATCCCTAGCCCTTGTCAGGTAGGTGACGGTGTTTGTAGAACTATAGATTTTCAATTGCTCTATATTTTAATACCCGGCGGAGCCCGAAATTTGAAAGGGCCGATAATTTTCGCAGTTTTCTTTGATTTGCTCAGTTTTCCTCGTGCAGGCGTGTTCAACGCATCGTCTGCAGTTAAACTTCTAAAAACCGTGTTGCAATTTGTTTTCTGTAAATTCATTGGGTAACTCTTATTAACGATGTTGCCGTTAAATGTGTCTAAACAATGGCCACTGCAAGAAAAGCCAACCGTGGATAGAAGTAAGATAAGTTTCCTCAAAGACAGTCAGGCATGTTCAGTTCGGGGCTGCCCGTCTAATCGCCACGCGAAAGGTGTGAGATATCCGAAAGATGAAAAATTGTGCAATCAGTGGATAGCTGCTATTAAAATTGATTTGAGTTTCGCCGAAGTAAAAACTTTGAAGTTACGAGTATGTCACGCACATTTTCATGCCGATGAATTCTACACGATCAACAATGGCCGTGCTCACAAAGTCAAATACAATGTTGTACCTTCTTTAAACCTACCTGAAAGGGAAGACGATCAGAAACAAAGTACAAGTGAAACAGGTAAAACAATTATTGATCATTATTATTTTCTTCCCATTCACATTTTTAGAATGAACTTTTTATGTGCACCACCGTTGATATTGCATAAGAATTGTAATTTTTATTTTAATCGTCGATTTTGCAGAAAATCAGGGAACACCTGATTCTTCAGAGACACAGAGCCAAGCCGTGGGTACTACTGTTACTGAGGCATCTGTTTCGTTGGATCAGCAACCACAAGGTACAAATGAGTTTATTTATTGATTCTTCATCTTGTTCATGAGGCGATAAAGTATTTTTTTACACGCATGTCCATTTTCACTCTACCTGACGACGGTATTTCCGTTGAGTAACTTGAATATGCACGAGTCCGCGACTATACCTACATTTTCAGAACTCGACAAATCGCCGGAAATTACACCATAAGTTGTCAAAGTGTCGCGATTCGCTGAAGAAGCGTTCTGTGTTATTTTGAATTACAAACTGAAAAAATATTGATCTCTATGTATTTTCCCAGAAAGTCAAATTTTCTTATTTCTTTTTGAAAAATAACGACGCGAAATTACAACGCGAAATCCATTTTCCAGCAGCCATTTAGTGTTTTAGACAAGCAAGTCGTCGACCTCATTCAATTTCATGCACTTAAATATTTATTGTTTAAAGTTTAACAATCCCGTGAGTATGATCGCCACGGTATGTTCGTTCACCGGCGAATCGAGTTTGTCGAACAGCAAAACAGCGTAAGTTTGAACCGATATACTTCCGTTGAAACATCCAACGAAGAATGCGAAACTCACGATGGCGAACGGGACGAGTACCGAGCGTCGAAAGTAACGCGTCAGAGAAGAGTTTTCGTGATTACGATATTTAGCTTCTGAAGCGTCGAGGATTGTTTGAAACTCGTGAGTGACACTGGTTGGTGTCGTCCAACCGCGTAACCAGGCCAGAGAACGTTGAGCTTCCTCGTGACGATTTCTATCTGCGAAACAATGAAAAAAAGTAATTTTTTTTTCAAAACTCGATAAAAAAATACGAAAGGAAATAAAATTCTTACTCGCAAGCCAGTATGGACTTTCGGGTACCAAGCAGAGTGCGAGCAACGCAGCGATCGGAAAAGCGAGATTAAACAACGCCAAAGTCCTCCAATACATGAAGCTGCCAAAGAGAACTTGCAGGAATATTCCGAGTAGAATCGTAGCGGAGACCGAAGCCGAAATGGAGCCTCTCAATCTCGGCTCGCTGATTTCCGTGACGTAGACTTGAACCGGTGCCTCGACTACACCACCAGTCGCTCGGAGCATCAGGAAACCGAGGAAAATTGACCAAACGTACGAACCGGAGAAACGTAGAAGTAGCCATGATCCGATGTACGGGACTGTTGTCGTATTAATTAGTTTGTAATACTTGAAAAGTGATAAATCTTGATTTTTTAACTTACTTATACATATCTCGTATGATTTATATACGTAAAAATTCGTAAAATTTTGAGCTACTACATGCCGCAGAATTCTAATCGACGCATTAATCAAATTTTCTATGATTTTAATTAGCACGTTTTTCTTTTTGCGTTATTCGAAAATTTTTCTTTCAATTCAGATCCGGGTAAGTATAGTGGCGCTGCTAAACGAGAGGGATCAATATAGTGATATCATATGAACTATATTGACGCCAGTGAGCGTGTTTCATTTTAACCTAACATTTAATCTGCAGGCGATCAGTGTTCTGCTTGATTGAAGATACAAAGTCTGTTAATAAGTGGTGATGATTAAAAATGATTTAGAGCTGAGTGAGTTGACGTGTAAAAAATTGTACATTGTTGCTTGAGCTGTTGGCTTTTCGTTGTTTCTCTTCCTCGAAATATGCATTGGTTGAAAACGTAAGATTCGATTGTGCATTGTCTTTCGATTATCGTACAGATATTGACCAATTCTTATTCACATCAGTGTGTAATCGACAAGCATTGCGACAGAAAGTTAAAGTGTAAAATTGAACAATCAATTTTACAGTTTTAATACCTATAACCTGTACCATAATAGTACTACCAAGTGCTTTGAAATGAGTAACGTCGAAGAAGGTGTTTTACAGACAAAATCGTTCAGTTTTGAATGGAAAATCACGCGTTTTTTTGCCAATTGTCGGAAAAAAGGAAATTATCACAAATCGCCAGTATTTCCCATACAATTCGATCGAACAATAACAAATTGGCATATATATGTGTATCCTGAAGGTGAAACAACAACAGAAGATGGTCACGTATCTTTATATCTCGATTTGGTCAGTGAAAAAGAAATCGAACTGACAGCGGACTATCAATTTTCAGTATTAAATCAACAAAATATTATATTGAAAAAAATGGCGGAAACAAAAACATTTAAGGGCCCATTAGATGATTTGGGTTGGAAAGATTTCGTTGAGCAAAGTGTTCTCAAAGATCCGAAAAGTGGTGTTTTGATCGATGATACACTGATAATATTATGTGAAGTCACATTTCATCCAAGGAGTCGAGCTGTCGATGAAAGTCCCGGTGCCTACGACGCGTGTCTGAATAAAATGGAAAATCTAGTTATCAACTACGAAGAACTCTTTGAAACCAATAGTTTTACCGATGTGACATGCACTGTGCAGGATAAAAAAATCAACTCGCACAAAGCCATTCTGTCATGTCGAAGTCCAGTTTTTAAAATCATGTTCGAGCATAACATGAAAGAGAACACACAGAATACCGTCGATATTACAGACCTCGAATACGATGTAATGAAGGAATTGCTGCGATTTATTTATTCGGGAAAAGTGCAAAATGTCGAGCGTCTGGCCAGCGATCTGCTAATTGCTGCTGACAAATATCAGGTGACTGATTTGAAAGCTCTGTGCGAAAAGACTCTGTACGATAAACTCACAGTTGACAATGCCGTCGAGTATTTGAAACTAACCGACGTGTGCGATACAATACATTTGAAAAATCTTGTTATTGAGTTCGTTGTTGATCATCACAAGGACGTTGTAAAGAAGCCTGGATTTGTAGACCTGCACAGTAACCTGATGTACGAAATAATGCTTGCCATTGTAGAAAGTGATTGAAAATTACAATTTTTTTTTTCTACTAAATTACTTGTTACAATAATTTAGATGTTTCTAAGCTTTCCTTTAATATAATAATCATGTATTGCATTGGTTTGTAAGCGTTGTTAACGTATTTGTATTTTTATAATTTAATTTTAATAGCATTGTAAAATTATTCTCTGATTTTAAATATATACTTTTTTGCTCCAAAGTAACTTTGTTTGAATTTTGTGCGTCGTATTAGATCTACTATTAAAACTCATATCATTATTATAAATTTCACACGTCAATAAAACACAAATTTTTGTTGCAAATCATTTGAATAATTTATCATTTCTTAACATTATTATTTTCTGTATGTATGACGTGTATCCGACAAGGAATACAGAAAAAAAATTATAAAAGATTGTGTATAATTATTTCTTTATAATTCAATTATTATCCTATCGAATTTACATTCTTGACTACTTCTATTTCTGCAAGTAAATGGGCAGCGTTTACTTGTACTATAGGGAATTGACAATTCGTGTCACCAACGCTGTAAGTTATAGTAATATAAGTACAAACAATTGTAATTATTGAAATTGGCAAAAGTCTATACGAAACTAGACACTAAGAGGAGTACCTCCAAATTTTTTTCGTTTTAATTTATCAATAACTTTTAGACTAGAAGCGAAATGAACTGTATAAGTCCTTTTTTCGTTGCGCGAAGCCGTACAGCGATTGCATACTTACAGGGGGTAGGCCGCTAGGCTCGAGCGCTGAAATCGTTATTCGATTACTTTTGCACGCGCATAACTACTTTTTGGAATAATACTCTGCTGGTGATGGCGTTTAACGTATAAAAAGTGAAGCTACCTTGAACAATATCTCTATTATTATGCTGATATGTTGCGTATCGAGCTCGACATTATTTTCAGCCAAACTGTTGCGCGTGCCAAAGTTACTATCGCAACAAACTATATTCCTCACGAATAGTGTCACTTACAATTGAGAAATAAATAACTGTTTTATTCCTTTAGGTTCGCTAAGCCTTCTTACATTGACTGAAGTCTTGGAAAAAGTTGGTGTAAATTCTGTCGATGAGTTGAACTCAACGATAGACGAGCTGCTGCGAGAAAAGAACAAAGCTGTTGCGGATAATGAAGCCAAAACTGCAGCTTTACTACAAGCCGAACTTGAAAAAAAAGAGAGCTGATTTTCTGTTGGCGGAGGCACTGAAGGGAAGAGATGAAAAGCAAATATAAAAAAGAACAACGACTAAAACATCAATATGTGCGAACGACTAGAAGGTATACGAATCCTATTTTATACGGTGATAATTGTAAATCAAAAGTGGAACTAAGTAAATGCCACAATTTTTCCATGCAAGGCAAGTCAAAACTCATCATTTCATGTTGAACTGCGTATTAATTGCAATAAGCACATTCAAGAGAACAACTAAATTGTTTTCTCCCTTCAACACAAATCTTCCTTTTCATTATTTCCGAAAACAAAAATCTACTTCTTGCTTATATTTTTTTATTTGTATATCATTAGCAATTAGACTTTTTATTTTAAACATATTGTTTGATGACCAATTCCGCAAAGAAAGTGCCACAATTTGTTTCGAGTTTTGGCAAAGTAAATATGTGGGAAATACGTTCGTAATTATTATATTGTCACACAATCAATAGTTTTTCCTATGTTTTTTATTACAGGCACAACGGAGTAATTGACAGCCTAAAAAGGGAAACAATCAAATTGAAAAAAAGCCATCGAGCTCTGAGGGACTTAGATGAATATCAGTCAAATATGCTCGAGTTGTTTATGCGTCGCAGTTCGAAATCGCCGTTGAGCTACGAGGAAAAAGCTGCAGCGACGTCGCTGTATATAAAAGGTCGGCGCGCGTATTTGTTTCTGCGATACATGTTTCCTGGACTGCCGAGTGAAGCGGTTATCAGAAAGTTCAAGGCTCGCCATAGGATTGCCACTGGAATTGACCCGTCAATGGAAGCGCAATTGAAAGCAGCTTGCTCCGCACTTCCAAATCTCGAGAAGGTAGCAATCCTGTCATGGGACGAGATGAAGTTAAAGCCTCACTTGGGCTATGATAAGGTGGACGACTGTGTTACTGAATTAGAAGAGTGGGGCAGTGATCGAACTGACAATGTAGCTGATCATGCCTTAGTTTTCATGCTGCGTGGCTTGCACACGGGGTGGAAAATACCGATAGCTTACGGCTTTTTTTACAAGCACGACACGCCATGACAAACTTGTCAAAGCGATATTGGAAGTTAGTTTACTCACCAAAAAATGTGGCTTCACCTTGGTCGCAAGCGTGTGCGACCAAGGTCCAAGCAGCCAATCAGCGATCAACGACCTGAAAAACCTGGCTAAAATCGAACGCGAGAAAAACAAAACTCTGGAGAGACGTAAGTTTTTTACTAGTTATTTGTAATTCCTTACAGTTTTCTTTATCAATATAACGTTGTTTTATTCATACATGACATATTCTACAGGACGTAATTAAACATTGAAATTTTTTTTACAGTGGATTAATAACTATTCAACACGTATAATTGTACATGAGCTAATTATTATTCTACAAGAAGAATGTTACAAAAATAATAATCATATACCTATTTTATAATTTATTTTATAATTTATAATTACAGAAGAGCACTCGAGGAATATGCCAGATAATAGTCTGGAAACAGCCAAGACAATCGCATTTCTAGATGAATTGAGTGACACAATGAATGGTTGGACAAGTAGTGACAGCAAAGACAAGATACTTAGAGCACCCATAACTAAAACAAGTCATCATATCGAGTTTTTGCGAGAAGCCCAAGTTCGATTAAAGAAGATGCAGTATGTAAATGTGAAGACTAAGGTAAAAGACCGTACTGTACCATGTTTAAGTAACCTCATCCATACCTGCGACGGGTACGTTCTGCTGTGGAAAAAGCTACAAAGTTTGGGTTTCGAGCAAGTAAATCCACGTTATTTTAATCAAGATCCGTTGGAGAATTTTTTCGGATGCATACGAGGCCATGGTGGTTTTAATTCTAATCCGACGACTGAACAATTTGTCGGGATTTACAAGACACTACTTATGAATAATTTACATTCGAATAAAGCCATTGGCGCGAATTGTATAGATGACAAAGGTCATTGTCTTTTCAAATGGGGGCTATTTGAAACACCAGAACAGTCGCTTCAAGATCCCCAATTACCTGCAACTCTAATCGGGCCATGGAAACATTTGTTACCGATAGATGAGGAGTCTTACCCAAATTATCAGCACTTCGTTGCGATAGTTGATAAAGCTGCTAATATGACAGAAGAGATCAACAGCTGTCAAACCTGCCGTGCCTACGTTTAAGGGTCAAAGTTATTCGAAGTCTCTGTTATGAAATGCTACATAATGGCGCGATTTTACGCGTCGCAGTTGTTTTCAGAAACTAACGTTGAGGCTAAAATCCTGGCCCAACTGCAGCTGTATCAACCTCGTCTTCCCGCGGACGATGCGCAAGTGTGCGAGCTTCATGAAGAACTGTTTTTAAAAGCACTATTTCTCCAAATGTCACATGAAATAATCGAAAAAGTTCTGAATACCCTCAACGCCATTATGAAGGAGAAGAACAATGATCCTGTTGCCTTAAAAAGAAGGCATAACACAGAGATCTCGGCGATATCTATGAAAAGTAAGTCATGGTCGAAACCACGAGTCCGCCTTCTGCCACTCAACCAAGACAGTGAAAATGTAGAAATGACGCAGCCAGAAGTTACGCTGGACGAAGCCCTCGAGTATTTCGAGTTAACGACGGATAACGAAGATGACGAAATGCATCTCGAAGCCGGATTCGAAGACTTAAATCTTACTGAGGGATTCGTACCAACACATGGATCAAGGCTGTCGAGAAAATGAAATTGCGGTTTCAAATTTGGTTTCAAATCAAAGTGCCAAGTATTTTTTTGTGTTTAAATGTTTATTTTTTTCACTTTTTGTTTTTCCATGATTTATATTTATTATCAATGCGACAAAAGCCAACTAATTATTTATGCCAACTACTTTGAAAATGTAAAATAGTGTATTTCAAACTTCAAAATTTGAGTGACATTAATGTTTATTTTTTGAGTTTAATTTAAAGAAAAATGAGCGATGCATAGAAAAAAAATGCAATCCTACTTAAAATGTCAATAGCAAATCCTTCATTCTCGTACATTTCAATCATTTCATCGGTTTCTCAACGCTGCACACTTTCAAAGTAAGAAAGACAAAAAAAATCTATCATACAATCGCCGACGTAATATAATCACTAATCCATAGAACGCGCGAGCGAACGATGACAAATTCCCAATCAAACGTCCAATTTTCACTGACCATCACGCAGAGACGCGTGCGTAATAATATAACGACAATATTCTTCTTTTGTGTTTTTCTTCTTTATTGTTATTCTTCTTTATTGTTAACGAAAAAAGTATACAAATTTAGAAAACGAGTAAGTAAGCTGAATTAATGTGAAATAAATTTGAATATATATTTTCATTGGAATAGATACAGTCTACTCATCTATTTATTCCATATAAAATCGTATACGATTTACTTTATAATAAAATAGATACTAACTATATATAAAAAAAAGTCTTGGAAAACGTAACAGTAGAATAATAATTAATGAAAATGAAAAAAAAAATTTTTTTTAATATCGTGCGAGGATCGAACCGGCGACCTATGGGGCGATAATGTACGCCTTAGCTCGCGTCGCTAACACAACTGAACGCCAGTTATGTATTAAATGTCGCATATGTTTATAGAAAAGCGTAGGGGATTAAGATTTAGGCATTAGGATAAAATGCTTGGAATTCGATCATTCATATAGGTATGACAATTTTTTACACATTGATGTTTCACGTATAATTAATTTAATGCCATTCATATTTTTCTAGTCTTGTCAACAACTAATTGCTATATTTTTTTGAATGCCTGGCATTAATAAATTATTATGTCGTTTCCACAAACATCTATATAATTTTAGCATCTGATAAGCAAAGTATAAATAAAATAAGTGCACGCTCAGTCTCAGTCGACTGTTTGAGCTGATTCAAACAGCGCGCGCATTCTACCTCTCGCGCCACGTCATGGGAACACGACGAACTTACATTACCCCCTCCACTTGAAAGTAACGGCGTCCATCCCCGTGAGCCCCCACTGCCCATGACGGTTGGAATCGTAATCTGGAACCATCAATAGTTGGGCCTCACTCCCTCCCCACTCCTTCCCCACTGACTCCGCCACTCCCTCCCCACTCCCACACTCCCTCCCTACTCACTCCGCACTCCCTCCGCACTCACACCTACACTCCCTCCCCATTCACACCCCCACTCCCTCCTCACTCACTCCCACACTCCCTCTCCACTCACTCCCCCATTCACTCTCATACTCCCTCCCCACTCACTCCACCATTGAGATGTATATTTCCGATCCAACAGTCACGTGACCGCTCGGATACAAAGCTGTACAGGGACTGCAGGCTTCAAGAAATAAACGGACCAATCTAATTGCGCGAATTTCAAAATTTCATTTTCATGGGAAACCATAGGCATTATCTCGGTCCAGAACCACAGAAATGAAAATGTGATGATATCAATGGATAGCTCTCGGTGCCCCCTATCCAATGATGGTTCTATATTTGGATTCGAACCATCATGGGCGAACCATTGGGTAAAGAAGTGAACGGACCACGCGAAAAATCAACCCTGAGGTTTTTTGAGGATCCTCTTTAATATAATAGTAGATATTTTTGTCAGCTTTTATCTTTGTCATAATACGATTATTTTCACTTGTTGATGTTGGCATTTTCATCTCTGCTAACTTTATCATTTTTTTCTTATAGTGT
>JAWWMK010044506.1:492-11009 GCA_035047105.1 Galeopsomyia nigrocyanea
TAAATGTATACATCATGCTTGTTTATCAACAACCTTGAAGCATACAGTTGAGAGAGTGACTGATTACTGATTTAACTCAAATTAAAAGTTGGAAATATACACATTTGGTTTTGCAAAATGCTAACTATATGACGTTACCATTTTTCCATTTGTTGAAAAATACTAGCAACTCCAAATGTAAATGTATACATCATGCTTGTTTATCAACAACCTTGAAGCATACAGTTGAGAGAGTGACTGATTACTGATTTAACTTGTATAGGCTAATTTTGACTTTTTTTAATGACAACAATCATTACATGATTGATCATTATTAATTATTAATGACCCCACAAAATTCAATAAAATTATTGGCCTGACATAACCTGCAAGAAAAATTTGTTGGGTTATTGGATCAATCATTGGTTGTGAAATCAATTATCTAAATAACTTTACATACTTTTTTAATCAAATATTCACACCTGTGATAAGCAATGATATGAAAATAACAGTACACCTGTCAACTCTCTATTCACAAGTAACAATTTAACACATGTTTAGTTTACAATGGCAACAATCCCGTTCTATGTAGTAAAAGATACACAAAGTTGAATTACGGAGTGCAAAATTTGTAACGCCACTTGTGCACATAGACATTATGTGTGCGAGCCGCGATTTGAAACTTGCCACTATTCTTGTGCTCTCTCGAACTGCGCCGCGTGCGAGCAAATCTGAGTTGAGCTGGCAGTCTGGTCCACGATGTATATGCTGGTATATGCTGTAGCGGTAAAGTGTCGCGGAGTGAAACCTACATTATCAACATTTCAAAAATATCTAGTGCATGATTGACTTCGACTCCGTCCTTCAAAATTTTTTGGACGATCCCAACTTCGTTTTTCTTCCAGGCATAGACTTTTAGCGTAAGATTTTGTATTTTTCAACAGACGATCGGCAATAAACCACCCATTTACTGGAATTCACAAATTATTTATATTAGCGATTATTAAAAATTTTCTCATTATTCATAATTGTAATCGCACTAAAATTATCTTTACTTTCATCGTTGGACTCAGAGTCCTCCTCGTCTACAGTTTTGTCAATTTTTTTCTTCTTGACTTTCTCTTCTCCCTCTTCCTTCCTGCGTTCTTCTTTATAAGCTTTTGCATAAGCAAGTTTCTCAGCCACAAACAGAGACGAGTGTTTCTCTTCATTCTTCAGTTTAACATCAGCTCCATGTCTAAGTAACAATTCACCATAGGCGTTAAATTTTTCTATTTCTTCGTGCAGTGGTGAGCTCTGATAAGCAACAAAAGTAACGGAGTGAATCCTTTCCATCTACATTCATAATTCTCATCAATGCAAATTTGAGCATTAGGATCAGCTCCTTTACCCAGCAATTTTAGCCCATTAGAGATTTTGATCTGGATTGATTATATCTATTTTGAGCTATATTTGTATAGCACATGCAAAATGAAGTAAACTCACAGCGCAAGCTTCGATCGGGTCTTTCATATTTATCACGTAATTTCTTCACGTACTCGTCGGTAATCTCATTGGGTCTCATTTCCACGACTCCTTGCAAGGCACTGGCGATTTTCAGGATGCCCTCGTGCTCGGAAGCGTGCAGGCCCGCGTCTCCTGCTTCGTGAACAGGATCTGCACGCTGCTCAGGTGGCGGACAAACTCGTCACTGCGCACGTGGTTCTCTTTGTCGGTGATCCACGACTCCGCGACGCCGGCCTTCCATATGAACTGCAAGTAGGCCGAGTTGTTCTTGAGGCGCGCCTTGCACCGCTGAGTCATCGATCACCTCGGCTCTATAATGGCGCAGCTCATCCGCGGCCTCGCTCATCTAGCATGAGCGCTCGGCGTGCGCGGCAAATGCCGTCTCAACGGCAACGTGCTCCTTGAGCAGGCCCTTCGACACGTATATCAGCTTCTCGCCGGCCTCCTGCACTGCCTATATCGCCAGCTCGCTCTCCAGGCGCGTGTGCTTCTTGCGCAAATTCTGCACGCCGGTAAGGTCGCACCAAAAGTCATCCGACTGCACGAGCAGCTTCTTCCCCTTGATCCACGACTCCTCGTCGACACTGTCGCGAACAAATTGGTGAAGAGTTTTGGCCCCGTTGAGCCGGGCCTGGTCGTGCGCCGCCAGGTTGCGCACGCGCTCGTAGCATTCGTTGATGCTCTGGCGCTTCTCCTGAATGTCCGTTGCCCCCTCGTCTAATTTCTCAATCAGTGAGTCCACCTGGACGGTCCTCGTGCGCCGCAATGTCCGCCTCCACCAGCTCGTGCTTCTTTATCATGCCTGGCACAAACTGCATCTAATCGTCGCTTGTCAGCAGACTCTCCAGCTCGCTCAGCCAAGACTTCAGATCCTTGACAGCGGCGACGTAGGTGCGCTGCTTGTTCGCCTACTTCAGGCGCATCGAATTGGTAGTCTTGTAGGTGAGTTAGTCCCACTGGTCAGCGATCGAGGCGAGCCGCTTCTGCACCGCGTCGCCCATCGCCAGCACCGATTGCATGCGGTCGGCGTTGACCGCCAGCTCAATCTCAATGGCCTTCTGGTGCTTGTACTGTATGTTCGCTGGGTCCTTGTAGTTCTCCTCCGTGGCCAGCTGCAGCTTCTCCGCGATCCAGTTCTCCATCTCTTCGGCGTCGCGCGAAAACTACTCCAGATTCTGCGACTCGCCGAGGCGCGAGCGCGCCTCGATCAGCGCGTCCTTGAGGTGGTGTCAGCGGTCGAGCATCTGGTAGCGGCGCTCGTCGATCGGTCGCGAGGCCTCGTGCTCCGCGGCCATCAGCTGATTGGCCAGCGTCTGCAGCGCGGCAATCTTCTCCTCGTGCGCGTTGATGACCTTGTCAAAGTCTTCGTGCTTCTTGATCAGAACTTAGACGTTGTTGTAATCGTTGCTGTCCAGCGACGCATTGAGGAAGGTCTCCCGCTCCGACATAAAGTCCTCCGCCTGCTTGCAGTCACGACAAAAGAGCTACAGCTCCCTGGTCTGATCAAGCTGCATGTGCCGCTGAATCCAAGCCTTCTCCAGCTCCTCGCGCGCCTCCCTCATCGACTCCAGCTTCTCCTGGATCTTCTCATTCTCATTCTCCATGCGATACTCGGAGTGGCGCTCGAACAGCGCCTCGGCCTCCGTCACGTCGGCCGCCAGCTCCTCCGAGGTGACCAGGCCCGTCATGGAGTTGATTCAGGCCATGAGATCACGATCGGCCGCTGCTCTTTCATCCACGCCTCCACCTCGTTCGCGTCGGCAAAGTACTGCTGCGCCTGCAGCGAGTCCTCGAGATCATTGCTGCGCTGGCCCCAGTGCTCGTCGAGGGCCGCCAGCCACACCGACACCTCGTCGCTCAGCGGCAGCAGCAGCGAGCCGGCCTCGCAGACCTCGTAATTGCCGATTTCGGCGAGCGGCGCCTCGTGCTTATTTAGCAAGATCTTGGTGCTGATGATGTCTGTGGTTGCCATGCACAACGTTGTCAATTCTGCACTGTCCTTCCAATCAATTTACTACTGCCTGTAAATGGTCTATGCAATAATATTTCAAACCATATATGTGCAAATATAAAAGAAACGAAAGTTTTTCAAACCTCAAGATTAATTTTATGCTGTGAGACGACATGAAAGAGCTCTAAAACTGCACCACTGTTATTGAGTTTTTTTTTCCAATCGATGTAAGACTGCTATCACACTTGAAGGTTGGATACGTCGATTGCTATTCGTACAGTTTGATGAGTGACCCACTGAGATAGCATGTCATGACAATACATTCCGTTTCAATTGAGGGTTTTCAGTTCGATTGACATCATAGTAACCAGCAATCCGCAAACTGAAATTAGCAAGTATAAGCAAACAAATGACTTATCAAAATATATATTTTTGAATTACTAATGCTAGTTTGTTTGGACAATCTGGCATTCGATTGAAAAATAATGACTGCCGGTGACTCATATAATTGTCATATGTACAATCCTGCAATAGTGCATGTAAATCACATTTTTCAATTTAAGAAATAAAATCGATTGCATATTAGAATAATTACCTATATAAAATATTGTATTTAGTACTATGGATAGTCATTATTTATGTATGTACAACCACAGGTGTACATTCCCTTTTTCAAGCTTCGTAAACTAACCTTACTATCCTTTGCAAACTACTTTTTTGTTTCTTCAAGTTCACAATAGCATTATTCCTATACGCTGACAAGTTTTATGCGAGTAACTAGAAACATCAAAGATTCTCTATCTACATTCAATTATCAATAAAATAAAACTCAATATTTCCAAAATAGCTATGATGGATTGTTATTAATTTGGATCTCAATTTCAATTCAAGATCACGAAATAGCAAAATCCTTACACCCACTTAGAAATGCTTTTTTTCTTGCACTGTAAATTATAAAAATAGTCTAATGAAATATTAAGATATGTTGTTTTAAAAATAGAAAAAATAATTACTTACGTAAATCTTTTTACAATTCATAATAAGTTGGCAATTATAGGTAGCATATACCTGGTTCATAAATGAGCTGATGAAGTTAACGTAAACACATTTGCTCAAGGGTTCTTCCATCTAGTCTTTCCATGAGCTATCTTTGTATTAACATCAGCTCCATAATTGATAAGAAATTCAGCTATTTTAGTTTAATCTTCAGTTAATATACGCCCAAGGAGCCTAGATTGCATATTATTCATCACTTGCTTGATCACTATTAATCCAGTTTCAGACAATTTGAAAGAAAGTTTGCAGAACTGTTTTGCTTTTGCTATCGACAAAATTAATGCTCCTGAAACAGAGAACCAATATAATAAAAGTTAATGACTTCTTTTTAACTGCTAAATGAAGTATTATCCAAACGCTTTCATTACCAGCTTCAGATGTGGCACCTTTGTTCAACAACAGCATTGCAATTTCTGTTTCCTCTTATGATTGCCCAGACAGATGGTGTCCAGCCATTATTTTTTCATTTTCATTTGGATTTACCCAACAGCCAGCATTGATGAACAGTTTAACGATATGCTTGTGATCTTTATCCAAGGCAATTTGCAAAATCAGATAATACGTTACTTTTTTCTGGTACTCTTGAGTATTCCATATGCTCTGTTGAATCCTCCACTGGTTTTAATCGACATTCCTTGACTACATTGTAATGTGTAGTGTTTTTTTCCATTTTGACACTATATGATGATATGATCTGTATAAAAAATGCAATGTTGAACGTCTTTGAAATCAAATTTTTTGTTAATTACATCTACTTTTGGAATTAAATTTGAAAAATTTACTTTGTTTAAAACCCATGCAGGAATAAAATACTTGTATAAGCTAAAAAACCAACTTTGCTTACCTTCGTACTGCCACTATTTTTAGGTTAATACAAATATTTCAGTGTTCTAGAAGTCGATTTTGTCCAACTAACTCTCGAGAATCCCAAATGCACGAGACTTTTATTTCACCAATTGTACTGCTTGCGGAATACAATAACGTTATATTTTTTGATAAATAATTAACTTGAAATCGCGGACATGAACAATCGCACGAACGGTTTTGCGATCTCGTCGATGCATGTACTTATAGGAGTTATAGGTAGTACGCTGCGCCAATGGCTACCAGAAAGTGGGAGTGGGAATCTGACTTGTGAATGTGTGGACTTGCAAGAGAAGGCCTGTTGGCACCATGTTGGCACATGGTACTGATCAGCTGATGCTAAATATTTGAAAGATTTTTGGAGTGTTTCTCGTTTATGAAATTAATATGTATTCGGTGTGGCTCTTTCTTTCCTAGATTATTAAATTGGCATTAAAGTATAAATCAACCATGGATAAAGTTTGCAGTTCATTAAAATAGTTTATTAAAAGTGTCAACATTACATCCGAGTTATAAAACACAAAATATTGGAATTGGATTCCTAATTAAAAAAATAATACATGAGTAGGCATCGATAAAGTCATCCATTTGCATTTTTATATTTCAAAAAGCAAACTTTTTTTTGTAACGACATTCACGTCAATACCCTCAGACAGCAGCAGATGAACACATTGAGGATTGTTGTGTATACACACGAAAAACAGAGCTGTTCTACCATCGTTATCTAAAACACTAACATCAGCATTTCTTTCTAAAAGTAAGTCGAGTGCTTTTCCAGGATTACCCTGCCCTGGAGACATTGGGGTAGGTGGACTAAATTTGTAAGCCCTGAAAATTGGAGTTCGTCCTTTACTGTCAATTGCATTGATATCAGCACCATTATCCAAAAGCATCTTGATCATATCGTTATACCTAGTTCTGTCATCTTGATCATTGTAACTGTAGAAAACTGCTACGTGAAGTGGAGTACCATATTTTTCATCGACACAGTTGCAATTGAATTTGTGCTTGAGAAGACACTCAAGAAAAGTTATGTATCTGTACCTGATAGTATGAGTGACAGCAAGTCGACCTTTATTGTTTAGAACATATGGATCACTGCCTCTATTCATGATTATCCCAGTCAATTCCAATAGTACACCTCTACTTTCGTTAATTCTCATGTACTCTGCTAACTCATGTAATAAAGAGTTTCCTGATCTGTTCTGTACATTGAGATCTGCTCCATTTTCAAAAAAGATTTTCATGCAGTTATCAGCATAATATTTCTTGAGTATGTAAGGAATTCTTGGATCTACCTTTTTCTATTCAAGTACACTGAATCTGTTGCTTGGTAATCCTATAAAGTTGAATATATTTGTGTGCAATGCATTGAAAATTAATAGACTGCCTCGTTTATCTTTACAATTGAGATTGCTCTTATTTTTAACGAACAATTCTATCATCTCAATGTGCTTGTATTCTTGGTATATTAAATTTATTACCGCCTTCTCTTCTTCTAGATCGATCAATGGCCTGCTAATAGAACTTTTAACTTTCTTCTTTTTCTTGCTACAACATGAGCCGTCTAATTTGCACAATACACAATGTATAGTAAATTCGTCTTCACTCATGCTTCTATCAGAATAGTCTGCCTGAGTGTAATCACTAGGATCAAATTTTTTACTGAACTTATCCTCGATAACATCTCTTAACTTATTACCTTTTGGTTGAGATGCTATCATGGTCTCTAGTGGAGTTGTGCCTCTTTTATCGACTGCATTGACATCAGCTTTATTATACTCAAGAAGTAACTCAATCAATCCCTTGTTAAGAACAGAGGCAGCATGATGCAAAACCGTATATCCGTTGCTTGTGTAAGATGGGTTCATCAATGATTGAGAGTTCACATCATCTTGATTTTCCAAGAATTTTTTAACTACGCTAATATTATCCAGTCGGCATGCTATGTGAAATATTGATAAGCCATCTTCATTGGTTACATTTGCCATTTTGCCTCCATGAATAGACAATGTCAGCTCTAGAAATTCAAATGATTTTTCAGTTCTTCGTAGTTTACCATAGTGTGATAGATTAAATGCTTTACTAAATGCTGTATGAATTGAAGTGTTGCGCTTTATTATGTTTATTGTATTTGACCCCCAGTCATACGAATTAACATTGTTTATAAAAGCAGCATAAACTAAACATATATAATCCATCCAAGTGTTATCATTTTGGATTCCTTGAGTTTACAACACTTCAACTAATTTCTTGTAATTCATCTCTTTTACAGCTGACAATAGAGCTGGTGATTCTGATTTTGCACCACTCAGGACTTCTCACCAATTAATAATCACGTTTTTACAAAAAAAGCTCTGTAATAGTTATGAAAGTATAGGATTATTGATTGAACTACGATCAAAAATGGTTCGGCGTCATTTTTTCAATTATTAACCTCTTTGCTGCCTTCAAGTTAATATGATGTAAATAATGTGTGAACAAAAAGATTATTTGATGAAAAAATAGTTAGGGCAGCCTTTTTATCTGTATAGTTGTGCTGGAAATGAAAGAATATACTATAAGTAAAACAATGATCGAAAAATCGACAAGCATTCGGAAGTTGTTATTTACATGTTTACCTGACAATAAGTAGAGCATGATTTTATAACAAAGTATCCATGTCCATTCACGGGACAATTAATCTTCTTATGAATCAAATCTTCCAAAAGTAAGCACTTCTCGGAACAGAATTTGACTAGAAATAAAAAATGCGTACTTTGCAAAACAAGAAAATACATATTATGTATATGTGCATGGAGTCGTGAGTGACGTCACGCACGAAACTACCAATCTTATTTCGACTTACTGACCTACATTCGATAGCTGTTTTATTTTATCAACGAACGGTTTTGCGATGAAACTCGTCAAGAGAGAGAATCTGACTTGCGTGCGGACTTACGAGAGAAGGCCTGTTGAGTATTGGCATATGGTGCTAATTGCTAAATACACAGACCTAGGTCAATGTATCAATTCCGAGGTTATGTACATGTGTACGTTTATATGGCGAAGTCGGTTTCGTTTTAAATTTTCGTTTTTAGAAGCCGAGAAATCAGTATTTGCAGATACATAGTGCCCGACAGGGTAGTTAAGGACGTTTCCCTTTTTAGCTTTGTTGAGACGATTGATTTTCTGCTGAATCACGGTGCTGATGTCAATGCCGAGTATCGCCACGGAAATATTCCGCTTCATGTTAGATATGAAATTTCGTCGTTTCAGCGGTGGGGCAAACATTCGCGCAAAATATTCATTACGAAGGCATGAAAAATCTAAAAACTGTAGTAACTCTCTGCATCTTGCGATACTTACTTGACAATGTGCTCCATCAGCCTCCTATAAATAGTATAAATTTCATACATGTCTAGTTCGGAAGCGGAATATTCCCAATGCGATCTTCGGCATTGACATCAGCACCGTGTTTCAACAGCAAATCAATCGCCTCTCGGCTATCCTTGAACACGGCAACATGAAGAGCTGTGTAGTCACGAAAACTGGCGTTAGTGATCGATAGCCTTATTAACATCGTTACTTTTTAAGGCCGCCCGGACATGTATATAGATATACAAATACGTGTTAAAACAAGTGACCCTTTGCTCCACAATTATTTTTTGATCAAATAAAATTAGGATTCGGCAGATTTATGACAAGTACCTTTTGGCGAGTGTAGTTTGCGCTAAAGCGATTTCGGATAATTCTGTGCAGTCATGTAGTCAGAAAAAAAATTAGAAATTGAATAATAAATTCAGCTGTCAACCACGTAAAAAAAAACAAATGTGAGCGTGCTCTTTGTTTATTATTGATTTTATAACCTGAACTTCGATCGTGACTTTTTGGATGTTTTTCTGATAAAACGGCTGTACAAAATCATTCAGAATTGCTTTGGCGCAAATTACGTAGCAAAAGGTATTTATCATAAATCTGTCGAATCCCAATTTCATTGCATCGAAAAATAATCACGGAGCAAAGGGTCACCTGTTTTCACACGTATTTGTATATATCTATATACATGTCCGGGGCGGCGTTAATCTTCCACATGCATATTCTGTTATTTTTCAATGCTTGATTATAGATAATGAAGCACTGTAAGCATGAATACACTGTAGTAAAATAGATTGATAACATAATTTTTAAATTGTTGAAAATGAGCTACATAAAATAAAATACAACATAAAATTTTTCAAAACGCATTAAATTTGAGTCATACAAATAAACATATCGATTATAGTATGCACTAAATTTACAAAATATTTAAATGTTAAGTATTCATAAAAATCAAAATTTATATTTACAAAACTCATCTAAAATCAATATTAATAATCAGCAAATTAGTTGCTACAAGTTAATTCGAATTTAATTTGATCTTTTATCATATCATCGGAAGCATTACAGAGTTATCAATACGTCAAGCGATATATATTAGATAATGAGTTGAATCATAATTAAACTCACCTGATATAAATGATGGCTATTCCAGTTTATTCTCTGCGTTTCCGCTGCAGTTGACTGCAGACGTTCGTGAGATACGAGTCGATTGATTCATAATACAAGGCAGTATTGCCCAAAAGATGTAATCAACGTTGATATCTTGATGATTTCAAGATACCAGCCAAAGTTAAACAGTAAAACTTGATAGTTTCCTTTATTGCAGTGAGAAAATCGTTTTAATATAAGTATCATCAACATACCGTCTTTAATGCACATTACTCGAAATCAAATATAATTGTCATTACTATAAATTTAAATAAAAAAGTCAATTCTGTACCTCATGAAGATACTGTTTTATGTAACATGTTGTTTATTGAAAAAAATAGCACGATTCTAAACGTAACAGTAAAGAAAATACCCAATTTTTAGTGTTTGATCTTGACTGATAAATGCTTGTACAATTTTATTACCAACTTAACTGCAGCCACGCGACTATTGATTTGAAAAGTAGACCCAATAAATGAACCAATATTTCAGTGATATTCCCAATATGAAGAAAGAGGCGTACCAAAAAATTTCGTGGGGAATAAAGTATCAATGATAGGTAAAAACTACCCTTTTGTAGTTTTTCCTATCTGGAGAAAACTTTTAGCTCCGAGCGTTCTCCTTGCTCGGGTGAATTTGTCGCCTACGTCCG
>JAWWMK010044517.1:0-11008 GCA_035047105.1 Galeopsomyia nigrocyanea
CTCTCTCTCTCTCTCTCTCTCTCTCTCTCTCTCTCTCTCTCTCTCGCTCTCTCTCTCTCTCTCTCTCTCTCTCTCTTCTGTGTCAAGCTTTTAAAACGCACGCGCGTTTATGCATATAAGGCGATAAAAATACAAGGCGAAGAGACACGTTTCGCGATTGGCTGTTGCTCGTAAAAACGAATGCCTTCGCGTAAAACGTTTGCGATGTAAAAAAAAGAAGTAGAAACAAATGGGGTATCGCCTTATTCTTGCGAACGATATCGTTTTGTTTGGCTATGACTACACGCCATGTAAAACTGACGGTTTTTTATTAGAGCCGTTATTCGAATACTTGGGATTCCCGATGGGACAGCCAGCGAGGATCGCATTATATTAGAATTGCTCGATTATTCGAGACGCGCGCGAGCGCGAAGTTCACTTAAACCCCGAGTGAAAATTATGATGTCTTTGGAGCGTTTTTTTCTCCATTTCTTCTGGCTATATAACTGATGCTGCCGTGGATGAAGAATTCTACTTTGGATTATATCCGCGAGATTGCATTGAAATATGAAGCACCACGGTTGAAAATGCTAAGTAGAACGAGTCGAGTTTGGTCAGACGCCAGTCGATTTGTTCGAGTCTTAGTTCGTCGTCATCATTTTTTTATGATAACACGCAACTTTTTTTTGTAAAATTTATTTGTTTTCTTCGTTATCAAAAGTCTATGTTTGATATATCAATTTACATGACAAAAGGGGTACTAGCGATGAACCGAATGAGACTGATTTATGAGTTAGGAAAGTTAATTAATATAGTCGCACGACACGAGTGACTACCGACTTCTAACTCCGATACGCAACGGACGGAGTTCACGTACGAAATAAATTGTTTAATGTATAATTTCGAAAGCAAGAGAAGCATTTTAACGATATTATTGCTTCTCATTATAAAATACCTATTAAATAAAAATATATGTTCCATAATGCATCCTATAAATCCGTATATAAATAAGCTTTTAATTAATGCACGTTCTCTCTCGTTTCCCAGAACTGGAATTAAATCAACTCTGCTAATAACAAGTTTTGTAGTTTTATTTATTTATTTATTTATTTAGGCAGAACGTATTTGTATACATAAAATTTACAATATCTTAAAATGATTAAAATAATAGTAATAACAAGTTAATTAAAATTAAAGTTTTTGAAATAAAAACTCTGAGCACAAAGAAAACTGATACACAGTATAAAAGTAATCGAGTAGCTCGAACAACAAAAGAAAACCAAAGCTCCACTTACTCCTTCGACTCTTTCCAATCGCAAAGTTAATTCCAATACCCAAGCAACAATCTTTTCTCTCTGTCTCTATCTAACATCGTCTGGGAGTATATAAAAAACGCGCGTGTATCAACCTTAAACAAAGGAAATAGGAGTCCGAGGTAAAAAAAAAGCTTGTATAGAAAACGATAGAGAGCAAAAAAAAAAGTTCTCTCGCAGAGGCCAAACCGAAGAATCTCGAGCGCAATGCGACACATACTCGCGTATATAGTATATCCGCATATATTTTGAAGCGCGCGCGTCGAAAGCACTTCACTTTTGGCGGCTTTCCAGTATATATGCCAGCAGCAGCAGAAGGCATCATCGTAATATCCACGTGCGTATATCACCTTACGTCTAATCGAACGTCGCCGTCGTCGTCGTCGCGGTTGGTAACCCTTTAGCCTGAGGCTACTTCACCTATGCACATATGCAACCTCCTCCCCCGTGTGTATGATGATGCACTCGTGTGTACACGGTAAAGGCCGACGTCCATTACGGCGTGCACTGCATCACAAAAAAAAACGAAAGCTCCGCGCTTTGAGGTTTAGCTACCTCGTGTGGTGTACGTCGGGCTTTCCGTTCGAACGTTGCATTTTTCAACAGCCGGGCGCGCGCGTGTGGCCCGTGCCAGACTGCCAAAACTTTTTTTTTTGAATTTTCTTTTTTTTTCGGTTATTATTTTATCACTCGCGTGTCATTGAATATTTAATTTCGCTGAAATGTTTATCAACGCGATTTATAAGACTAAAATATACAGAAGCTACAGGAGAACCAATTGTTGCATCCGCGTATGGTATATTTTTATATTGCATCCGCCGGCGTCGAGAGTACGTAAAAATATACGCTCGCAGCATTGAACCTTATTTAAAGAATACTCTCGTGGCACGCGATCGAGAGACAGAGACAGAGAGAGAGAAAAGAGAGACAAATGTAGCAATATCCGCTCGACTGAAATTCTCCGTATATATATATTCATGCTCCTGAGGGATTTCGATATATACGTATCATTGCAACACGCACGAGTTTCAAATCCAATTTGAGCTTGATAAAACATCCTGTACTATCAAGTGACGGATCATAATATAGCCTAGTAAGAGAGAGCAAATTTGAATATCATTCTTATAGGTTGCGCGGAGAACAAAAAAAAAATAGAAAAAAAGAAAGAAAGAGCTAGTCAACCGCAAGCTCTTGGAAAACTAATAGCGTCGTATACGAACAATGGCAAAAGTGCTTTAATCTTCGCATCGCAGGCAATATAACGACGGGGGCGCGCGGATCAACCTAATTTTACCATAGCATCAGTCTCTATCTCTCTCTCGCTCAACTTTGTAGTACAGCAGCAGCAGAGGCAGCGGCTCGGGCAACTTTGGCATGGAAATATAACGCGTAAATCGACGAGCTTCAAAGCTGAAGCCGACGGCAGTATCGTCGATATAATGCATGTATCTCTCTCTCTCGCTCACTCGCCTTTGACGTGCCTGGGCAAAAACCATCGCAGCTCGTCAAGTGTGAAATTCGCAACATGTATGTATACACTATACGATCTTTGTTATGTGCCTCGGTATATACACACACACAAACACAGTTGATTAACGCCATCGAAAATTTGCTTGTAAATTAAAAATTCCTCCTTCGAACCGCCGCAGCATCACACGCGCGCTGGCTTATAAGACCTTTATTATGACGCCGCACCGCGAGAGACCATCACCCCTCTCGGCAAGTTATTTGTGAGCCAAGTCAGGCGCGAAGATAAAGCCGTCTTTTCCGCGCGCGCGTGCTTGCTATGTAGCTAGCGCTCGCTACGAAAGCTCCCTGAGTTATTGAAAAATTACTGCAATCTTTGTTGGATACTGCTCTCTCTTCTTTATTTTTGTTAGCCAGTCTGATGGATTTTTTAATTTGGCATTATGGAAATCAGTTGCGAAGTGAACGAAGTTTGCAAATCTGCTGGTATAATGTTACATGGAAAATAAGTTTGAGTAAATTGAATAATTTTTCGTTCCTTGGCGTAATATATATTTTTTTTTTTCGTGATTGGAGAGACGTGTGTACGCGTCAGTTCAATGGTTTCTTATTTTATATTGAATTCGAAATGAAATGAAACTGAAACTTCACGCTCGAAGCTGAAAATAATAGCTATCGTACTTTATAATCGAATTGTTTGCGCAAAAGTTAAACTACTGCTCTTTGGGGCTGAATTGAGAAATTAACGTAGTCAGTGAGCTATAAATGTTGCCAGCGTCAGGTGAAAAATATCGCGAGTTCGTTTGCCAGTTTCCTACCAATTAATTCATTTTTCTTTCAGCTTCATAAAGAAAGCTTTTGATTTCTATATGGATATGAAAAAGTTTTTTTTATTTTTTTTTTATTTTACTAACTACATATACGCGCTGTAATCAAACTTTATTGTTGACTTTTGAAAGGACGTAATAAAAAAAGAAATTCAACGTGTTTGTTACATTTTCGCATGGAAGTGTATACAATGTTCGGGAACCGTTTGTTTTTGCCGAAACGTAACATAGTTATTTGAAGAAAAAAAATATCAGGCCGTTGTGACAAAAAGTTTTATTTCAACTATTATTTCGAACAACATAATAATTCATCTCTTGTAATAAAATACTCGTTCTATGCTACGAACGGCACGCGCAATAAGCAGCTATCAAGCGTTAAGAGAGATGCTCGTTGAAGATCGGAAAACTTTTCGCATAAAAAATATCTTCCTAATCTCCGTAGCAATATCCTCATAAAGAGATTGCGCATCAATCTTTAAACTTTGCCTTATAGCTGGCATATACAAGTATATCCCATACACGCATACACGCAGTAAAACGATTTGTACTACGAAAGATGAGTCGAGAGTCTCTCGAAAAAAAAATTGCCCATCAAATTCAGCAAGTCATCCGTGGGCGAAGTAAAAAAAAATTACAAACTTCGACATCGCACCGCTATAACGTGCCTCGCGGGCTTTTTTCCTCCCATCAAAAAAAAATTAATCCATATCAGAGAAATCTCTCTCTCTCTCTCTCTCTCTCTCTCTCTCTCTCTCTCTCTCTCTGTATTGAACGCCTGGAGGGCAGTGCAGCCTCTTTTTTTACTCTCATGGCCGCACGCGTCGATATTTGCGTCTATTACACGAGGCATTCCCCTCCATTTCTACAGTTCTAATAGCCTCTCTCGCGTGCGACACGTGAAAGTGCGCGATACTCATTCGCTGCTCGAGTTTTACACACTCGAGGCTATCTGTATATATATATATATATATATATATATACATCCATCCATTTTGTACAAGAGTTAACTGTCACTGTGACGTCGAATCACGTTTCAATTCTAAACTCGCGAACTCTCTCTCTCTCTCTCTCTCTCTCTCTTCAAGTGTGATGTACTTTCGTCAGATTAACCGCTTCGCGGATTGGTTCGAGGGGATTCGAGTATAATTTGAGAGTTAGAATCCCTCTTTATCTTGCGGATTGCTCTTTCATTTCAAAATCATGATGATGAAGATGATGTGTTGGAGTGTAGGTGGAATGACTCTTCGTCATTTTTAAATGTATCTTCGTATTTTTTTTTAATTTATAAGAAGTGTCTTACTCTTGTGTACGTAGAAATAATCATTACATACTATTTATTTTTCATAATTTACTATTATACAGCACAAATTTTTTTATTTTTTTTTTAAAAGTGATAAACTCCGAATATAAAAGAAATGCAGCAGCTAAAAATCAAGTAAATCTAAGAAAAAAATTAAGATGCTGAAGCAAAAAAAACAAGCAAATCTCGCGCACCCGCGGAAGTTGATAAATCCGTCGACACATCTTCCCTCGAGCGTGATCGCGCCAACGATTTCCATACTTATATAGAAGAGAAAAAAAAGCTCGTAGCTGCGAACAATTTTCACCGTTGCGCGCGATCAAAACTTTTTACCTTATCGCAAAAAAAAAAATAAAGGAAAAAAAAACTCTCTCTCCTCGATGTACACGCGACGTCTGAGAGGGTGGTACGCGTAATTCTGAAGCAGTCGAGAGATAATGTATTCGCGGTCGCGCGAAAGCTTCAAGAAGCTCGCTCTTGGTAATTGGCCGCAGCTGCTGCCACTACCACCACCACCACCATCGTAGCCGTATACATAGGAACAAAAGGGAGAGAAGAAAAAAAAATAGGTATACGCGTAGTAGTCGTCGTCGTTGACGACGCCTGAGGCTTTTTTCCTCTATGTACGGCCTATGGACCAAACACACGCAAAACTGGGACGCCAAACTCGCTCTCTCTGTCTCTGATATCGAACGTCCCTTCTTTCTTTTTCTCTTTATTTCGGTGGCTCTCACCCTCCTATCACGTGTAATGGTTTTCACTGCGAATAAGTATTGACGCGCGCGTTGGTGCACGAACGGAAAAAAAAAAATGAAAGAACAAAATCCCTCTCTGCTATTTTTTACGGTAATTGTCGGCCGATAAGCTATCGAAATGTCAGTGGCTATATAAGCATACGAATAGGCTGCCCTCTTCTATTTGGCCTTTTTTTCGTACCTTTCAATTTTCTTTTTCTTTTTTTCGTGATTCTTTCTCTTTTTTGGCGCGCTCTTTTATTTTTTATTTTTCGTGGTTTCACGATGTACAAACACCTCTCTACAACACCAACTGTGCATCGATACTGTATTCTTTTATTTTTCCGCGCTTTTCAAATTGAAGTTTTGTTGTTATTGTTGGGAGAAGACCACTTCGGTAAAATTCAAATAAAAAAAAGCACGTTTATTTTCGAATCCATCATAAAATTGTATTCGATTTCACAACGCACTCTTTTCAATCCGACAAAAATAAAAAAAAATAAAATTGAAAGGCCGAAATATTGAGTTACGAGAATCGCATTAAATTCCAGACGAAAAAAAAATGAACAAAAGGGAAACAGAGGTAGAGAGAGGGAGGACAAAAAAAGCTTTCTCAATCAACAACGAACAAGAAAGAAAAGCCCCAGAAAGCATGTAATTAGGGCGCAATCTCATTTTCATTTGAAGACTACTCCTTCTCTTCTTCTTTTTTAACCCGATAAGTAGGTAAAAGATACACACGCAGTAGCAGCAGCAGGCGAAACACAAGGCCACGCGGCCATTGCGGCCTGCTGTAACCCGAATCCCCGAAATACTCTAAATAATTGAAACGCAGCTGCCCCTCTCTTCTCTTTCTCCCTCTCCCTTCCTCCCTTCTGTCATTTCATTAAACATCATTGCGCTTTATAAAATATTAGTGTGGCTGTCCATCTGCCTCCTCCTTCTTTTTTTTTCTTCCCTACTGGGTACAAAGCCAAAACGAAAATGAGAGAGAGAAGAAAATAAGGAGTGAGATTCCTTCTGTGCTTTTTTTTTTGTTTGGGTGCAACAATCCTTCGTCTTCGGAGGAGAAAGTGGGAGAAATGGGTCGACGCGTGTAGCACGCAGCAGAACAATTGCAAACGTCGAAGGAGCTTTGCTGCCTCGGTAAACTAAGTTAATTCTCTCTCTCTCTCTTGTGCGCGCTCTGTGCGTTGCCAGCGAGGATAATGGCCACTTGGTGCGAGCTTCCGTTTGTATTCCTGAATTATTTTCGCTTTTCTTCGCTGAACGCTTGAAATAATAGATGTCGACTAATGGGATCTTCGTGTATTTTTTAGAACAACCCTATTATATCGGATAGCTTGGTCAATCTTCTTAACGGTGTTTACATTGAAAATCAGATTGTTCCATTGAACGAAAACGCGCGACGCGCACGCCCGCGCACTAAACCCATATAGTCACGAGTAAACTTGAAACTACGGCCAATCCAATTAATTAGTTGTGCGAATCGCATTGTGTGTTGCCGAATCGACGAATGTGTGTGTATGTGTGTATGCGTTTCGGTTCAGTTAGCATCCAAATCAGCAGTTACACCGCACGCTCCATCGAATATTCAATGCAGCTACGAAGCTTTCGACAAACAAAAAAAAACTAGTCACGTATGTTTCTTTGACAATGCAATTGTTTCTATTCTGAATCAATGAAAAAAAAAGAACGTCGCTCTATTCAATAAAATAAAAATAAAGTTTTTTATAGGATGCACCACCCAAAAAAGGGGATAAAAGTCAACAGTTTGTTCATTTTTGTGCGCTGAAATTAAACGTATATTCCGCGTGGAAAAGGAGAGAATGTCAAGAGAGAAAGAGAGCAAACATTCGAGAGATAATGGTCGTTACAAGTTTTTATGATCGGATGGGCGGTATATATATTCGCTGCTGTGTGTTGGTCGCATCGGGCCGAGCTTGTCGTCGTCGTCCCCGTGACAGCCGAGCAACGTTCGCTCGCTCGCCAAACAACTGCTACCGCTGCTGCTGCTGCTGCTACACGAGTATCTACAGCCGTCATTAAAGCTCGACGAGCTTTTTATTTTAAATGCTTTATACGCGCGAATTGCGTTTTAACAACGTTTGCTCTCTCTCTCTCTCTCTGTTTTTATTTCTCTTCTTTTTATTTTCGCGCGACGTCAAACACGCATTCATTCCAAAGTGGGCACATTTGTATTTTATTCTCTTGCTGATCGGTGCGAGTGATACCGAGAGTACGTGAAATTTAATTACCATATATCAATCAGCCACGGTGTGGCGCGTAAATGCATCGGGAGAGACGAGACGAGAGGCAGAGGAGAGTAATTAAACGTCGATACTTTTATGGGTGTTTATTCAAAATCGATATAACATTGTTCGATGAAATAAGCGATGCGTAAAGCTCAAACATCGCGCTGATTGAAATTTGTAATTATACGGTAATTTGCTGTTTTTTTTTTAAATATATAGATTTGATCGTGTGATATGATAGTACAAACAGTACGTCGAGATCGTAAACATCAATTCCAGATAAACCAGCAGCACGAGCCGAAGTGCATCAGAAGCAAACAAACATAAAATGTTCAACTACCTTTTGAGCAGCACATACGTTTTCAGCGAATTCAAATATTTGAACAGGCGCTCATGGGCCGCTCGGTGAAAAGTGTTACTTCGACATTTGACTTTTCGCACGGAAAACAAAAAAAAAATCGGGAAACGAATTCTATCGTAGACTCGATAACTATAACGTAAAAGTGCACGATACCCTCGCGAACATCTGTTCGGCAATTGTAATCCCGAGGAAGTGGCGATGATGTCTCGGCAGGACGTAGACAATCGATATCGTCGAACGCGCGCGGCAGCGTCTCTTTCACTCGGCGATATCGAGAAAACTAAGAGTAGAGAGAGAGAGAAAAAAAAAGAGAGGAGAAGATGCCACCCGGCGCGTGTAAAGAATGTGTGCCTTGCTCGCGTGCGCGGAATCGATACGAGATGTATATCGCACGGTGACTCCTGCCGAGGGAGAGACATTGAGATGTTCTTTCTTTCGCTTTTACTGTATAAGAAGAAAAAAAAGAGAGAGAGGGGGCAGTACGAAAAAAAAAAATATCCCTCGAGGCTATTTCTTTCTCTCTCACTTGGACGCGGAGATATTGATTCCAAAGACCTTATTCTGTGTATAAAGGTTTTCGGATTAAAAAATTCGCTTTCAACTTCGGAAAAAAAGAGAGCGAAGCTTTCATTAAGGTATAGCCGGTATCCCTTGGCCAAGTTTTCTATTATTGATAGGTCTCTCTATCCTTCAGCGCCGATTGTCTCGAAAAGAGCGCATCGCCTCGTCAATTATTCGCCGCAATTCGATCCTTCGCCCGTCTGACCTTTATCGCGCTTCTCGTGGAGAGCACTGATTTTCAATGGACCTATTTTTGCCTTCATTCTCGACAGCGAGATATATATATATATGATTTATGCAAGCCGCGAACCGAGCCGTCCGAGCGCGTGGTGGCTTTTGAATGGATATGCAATTTTGAGAGGTGGCGCTTCATGATGGTTATTGAAATTACATTTAATCCCATTTATTTTTGGCTCCAACTCGCGTTGATGCTTTATCTGAGAGTATACGGTTCTCGAATTTCTCGGTTCGGAAAATTTCGCGATATTATTTTCTCGTTTACATATCGCGAAAAACAATATGAATTTATTATTTTTCGATGCGTACGTAGTATCGAATGCAATTTGATAAATAATAATTTGATTGATGTAAAATGTCAGAATATTTAGACTTTATTCTAAATTAAAATCATTTATTTTAGGCATTATGTTCTAAAACATATGAAGGTCTAAACGAAGAGGCGCAGTTTTTGTTTTGTCTGACGTGATGTTAACTTAAATAAAAAATAATATTAGAGGTTATTTTTTTGTATTCGCTTCCTTATTTAAAACCCATACTGCAATATAAAGTAATTGAGTAACTGAGCTACATTTATGGAAAACGAATCTAATATTCCGATCAATAATTTACAAAGAAAAACAGATCGAAAGTGAATATTACTAAAACAATTTCTTTGAATTTCGCGACGTCCAGTCTAGATGCTGTATAACCGCGAGGAAAAAGCATACAGTGATCGGAAACGACGCGCGATAAAGTTAAAGAAATAGCTAACGGACACTCGTAAAACGACAAATCGAAATTACACATCTTGCGACGGGTTGGTGGTGGTAGTGCGAGTGTAATCGAAATTTCATCCTTCATTGAACTAGTTCCCGTAGCAAGCGAAACAGATAAAGCAAACGCAAGCAGAATTACACAGAGAGAGAGGGCAAGTCGAGGCTACTGATAACGTCGACGTAACTTTTTCAATAACTGCACTCTTTTTTCTCCCTTTTCCCCCCGCCGCCCTTTACCAAACAAACGAAGCGCGCTCAGGAAAAAAAAACTCATTCGATTGCGCAATACTACTACGCGAAAAAAAAGACACGAGAGGATCCAATAATTACACTCTACTCTTTTTTTTTGGCGACTCTTCAAACGTCGTTAACTAAAGTGGAGAGGAAGAGAGTGAAAAAAAAACCAGACGATTGGCGGCTACCGTAGTGGAAACAAATTGTTCGCTTATCGGTATAATCACGCATCGCAGCTGATTTCAATTCGGTTCTCTCGTGTTATTAACGCTTTTTTTTTTCTCCCCGCCCACACCACCACCACCACCAACTCCCTGGAGAGTAATAGCAGTAGCGAAGCGCTTGACCGCGGCGGAACACGTGATTACAACTGGTACAGGCTCTTGACACTTTTCCAAGCTCTCGCGGTCTACTGAACCAATTTTTTTTTCCTCTCTCTCTCTCTCTCTTTTTCGAGCGATGTATGTTGGGTGTAGTGTGTTCGCGAAGAAAAGTTAGGGAGAAAATTTGCATGCGCTCCGTAAAATTTGTGTTTCGTACGTCCGACGCGCGAGATAAATAAGGGACTTTATTGCACGGTGTATACCTTTGCACGCGTTGCCGTATGTCTTTCTGCCAATTACGCCTGGGAAAAAATTGGGCGACAGTGGAAAATGTTTTCCGCGATGTGTGTAAATAGACGGAAAGAGTACGGGGGAGGGTACTTTGAAAGCTGCTTTACCAATGGAAAACGAGGCGGGTATGAAAAGCGCTTTTAAAGCCAAAAATCCCGTTGATTAGTGTTTTCGTGCTGGGGTTGGGAGAAAAGCGGCATGATTTTGCATGAGAAACGGATTACATTTAGAATGCATAATTGAATCATAACTCGCTCCGTGCTGGCGTATTTTCTTTCTCCTCGAATCTCTCTCGCGCACACACACACACACACACACACACACACACACACACACACACACACACACACACACACACACACACACAC
>JAWWMK010044528.1:0-11006 GCA_035047105.1 Galeopsomyia nigrocyanea
TTGTTAGGGGTCCTCCAAAAAAACAATAAATAAATGGCTTTCATAGGCCGATCGGTCGAAATAAGAGCGCAACGTGCATATTCGACAATTTTATTTATTTGAAGTATAAGGCCCATCAAGCATCAATTTCAATATTGCGATACATGTTTTCGATGGATTTTTTCACGTAGAATACGATGGTGCTATCAGTTTTACGATAGAAATTGCCTAGAAAGCGCTAGAAGAGAAAAATCACTGTAAAAGACGTTTTTATTTCATAGGACTCAGTATAAAAGAAAAACGTCTTTTACTGTGATTTTTACAATTTGCAATTTTTTTTTTGCCATTTCTGGCTTCAAGAATCTGCATTTTTTTATAGATTTCGTCATATACGCTCGTTGGAGTTCGAGGAACTTGCTTTTTCATTCAACGATTCTAAATCGGATACCCCGGTTTTTCTCTCGAATAAATGCTCTTCGACAAGTCATTTTTTATTATCTTTTACTCGAAGGTATATACGATAATAAAAAAAAAATATCGCAAGGCACGATTGCAACATTAATCAGCGCGAGTACGAAGTTCGCGCTCGCGTCCGGTATGTTCTAGACGGTCAAATAAAAAGAATGCAGCTGTACGGAGAAACACATACACCCTGAGAGATGATAACGCTGATTCGTGTAAACACTGCAAACACGATTAATGTATGTTACTCATATTTGCTCGCACGCTTACTTTTGCTAAAATCATATTTCGATGAGGCAAGAGCTACGATAAATTAAAAAAATATTGGTATTATCGAGGGTATTATGGAATTTGACGCAATTGTAAAAAGACGAAAGATTAAGTAAATTTTAACATGTTTTCATCGGAAATTTGCGAATAACAAAAAAATGTAATCAGTCGACGACTTGTATCGAAATTTTTTTTTTTTAATGAATAATCAATGAAGATCACTTTTAAGTTCTTCTTTAAACAAGCACGTTTTCCTCGTCAAATTATCACGAGCACACGCGTGGCTGATTACGGCCAAATAAATTAACGCGAATGTACACGGGAATATAATAGCACTATTGTCGAGTATGATCGAATTGCTAACCACTTTCATTGTTAAACAATTCAATTCGATGACTTGATCTCATAATCTAGACATCTATTCATATCTACAATTTTCATCGGAACCAAATTTCAAAAAATGATTTATAACGTGCAATTTTCCAATTACGAATGAAAAATCACAACAACAAAACATCATTGTCACCGATCTCTTCAAAAACAGCTGTCTAAACGTGTACGCCAAATTTTTTTTGTTTTTCAAAAATCCCACGTGGATCGCCCCTTGGGAAAAACAAGACTGCATGAATATATAAACCGGCTGCTAACCGCGCGCGCGCGCTTGCTCCCGAGATCAAAACAAACCCAGTAAAATTAAGAGTGAAGGTGTGAGGCTCGACATAGAAGAGCAACAAAAAAAAAACAAAGTACGTCCGAAGAGGAGGAAATCCCCCGTCATTTGCGAAGGAAGAAGAAGCAGCAGCAGAATGGTATAATATGTATATATGTAGTTGACACGAGCTCGCAGCTAAGCGACGCAAAAGCTTCGCATGTCACTGACTACCATTAATATTATACTCACCCGTTCTCCGACCTTGACGTTGGAAGATGTTATTTTTTGTATCTACCGCGAGAAACGTGTATCCCTAATCGCAAAGAATATTGCGAATAACATTGCAGATCTGACACGAGTGATTTGTCAACTGCGTATTGAACCATGCGAACTAGCGATTTTCATGTTTTATTGATGTAACTGCTGAACCTTTGTTCGCGATGTAACCTTCTCTATCTGGCGATCGGTGATCTTCGCATGTCTGATATTCGAAAATGGAAAGGAATTTCCTTGCGGATACGTTTGAGTTCGCACGTACGAGATTCTCCCTGACTTTCCTTGCCGAGCTTTTGCGGCTAAATCGAATTGCCGGTGTGGTGCAATCTTCATTCTATTCAGCATTCAGCAATCTTTCATTCAGTCTATAATACAGACCAGAATATAAGGCTTATCAAGGTTGCCCAATATTTTAATCATTATAGTTAGTGAGTAAATGCGATTTGGCAACAATTTAATATTTCAAATAGAATACAATAAGGAATGTGCTTGGCAAACATTTATTAATTTCTCACAAACAACCGCAATAAATAAACATTAGTGAACAATGTTGCTTCACGTAAATTGCACACAATCGCGACATTGAAGAGAGAGAAAAAAATGTTTCTGATATGAGTGTGTTTAGCCGGAATCGCAATTCCCAGGCGTCAAGACTCATCAATTCGAATACTTCGCGAGTCGATCCAATTGCCACTATTTGCCGCGCGCTCGAGATAACCTCGAACTTGAAAAGACACGCGCACGCGCCAGATTGAAGTCTCTCTCTCGCACTGTGTATATAAAAATCGAAGATTCGCAATTCGCTAATCATTTTCTCTTACGCGTTATTCGTATTCCTCTTTTTTCTCTCTCTCTCTCTCTCTCTCTTTCTCTCTCTCTCTCTCTCTCTCTCTCTCTCTCTCTCTCTCTCTCTTTCTCTGCGAGCGCGCGCGTGTGTGTTTTTCCCATTTTTTTTTTCTTTTCATTCATTCTGTGATGCAAAAATAATCCTCGCAATTATTGATTAATGACTGAAATACCTATGTATATGCACGCCGACGTCACTGTGTTTTCTACAGTTCCGCGATGGAATAATACGTGCATCGTCGTGGAATTCAAAGAAGAATTGCATTTAGAATTTAAAATACTATTAGTTTGAAAGTATTCGATTATCAAAATGGTTTTTCTAAAAATAGAATCTTGAACTGCCATTATATTTCAAAAATAATTTCAGCCAAATACGCATTGTGCGTACACTGACATGTCGTCTGCACGTATCAAGAAATGTACGGTCAATGCTCTCGAATATAATTCCAGGTCGATTACAGCCCTATCGCTAATGACGATCCGTAAAAGTTCATCATCTCGCGTGAACTTGACTTTTGTATCGGAGTAATCAGCTGCGAAAGTACGGTATTCCGAGAATGACTTGGAAATTAGCATATTGCAAATGCACGCATTACATGCCCGATTACAACTGTAAGACTTTGCGAAAATAACCGAGCCGAAATACTTATTTATCAATTATTGTCGGACTGTCGAGTCGAGAAGTAGAGACAAAAAAAAAAACGAAACGAAACGTGTCAGCCGAATGGAAAATATATAAAAGATCGGTATGCTCTAGTTATGTAGTTTTAAGTGTGTAACGAGCGCACGACATTTATTCACACAAAGTCGACAATTAGTCTATGTCAAGGTCGGCGTGTATAAGAACTATTCGATATACTTTATCGGTTGAAGTGAAAATTATATTGAATTATTAATTAATTACTTCTCCCTTTTGTCGTAGCTATGATTTGCCAAATAGTGTGTGTCGAGTTTGAATCATTGGACACCGATGACAAATGTGACTAGACGCGTTTTCTGTTTTTGACATTTTTTTTTTGTTCTTCTTCCAGACGTGCATATTTTCGTTATAAACTTGACGCATATACGTAAAGTAGTATTATCAAGCCTACGCGCAGTCGGAGAAGATAACGATCGTCCATGCGATAAAATCGACAAACACCATGAATGAAGTCAAGTACGCGTTCTAATTCCGCAGCTGTCACAATTTTTCATAGCGTCGTTTGACCCTCGATTGTCGAAAAACACTAGTCAAATACATTATTTCACAATTACTTCTCGTCGTTCCGTGGCGAGACATTGAATATACCGTTAATGACGTATGGATTATCGAGAAATAAATGTACATTTCCTCGGAACAAACGCAGACAATGCAATCATTAAAGAGCCTTTACCGACTCAATCACTTCATTATTGTCCGACAAGAGAAAGTTAATTATAATTATGCCTTATCTTTCGCGTGGGATAATCGAGTACATGTACGTTCCTTCATTATTTGCTCATCATTGTGAACTCGATCGACTGAATTTTCTCAATATTTAGCGTAGAAAATTGAAGAAGAAAAAAAATTTTTTTTTGATCGCGAGTTGAATGACACGAATTTACGAACAAATAGACTATCCAAGGAAAATCATTGAATAGATACTCGAATTTTTCCGTTGTTTTTCATCACTTCGTATGCTTAAATATTTAATGTACTTGAATTACTTGAAAAATTAGCATTAAAATGGATTATCTATGGAATTCGAAATCCAATTATCAACAGTCGCGATGGTGAAAAACAAAAAAAAGAAGTATACGATCAAATATTAAATCAAAGTAAACACGCATGTTTTCACACGAAAAGATAATGCCAAGGCGAGAGAGGCGCCTATTAATAGACGAAAAAAAAAAAGAAGAAGAAGAAGAAGAAGAGATGTACAATGTTACGCGTGCCGATCGTCTGCGCGCGTCGATCAGCCACACGTGTCTGTCGGCTTTTTCCGTGAGGCGCCCGCGCGGTGTGATTGTCCGATGACGCGTAGGGTGATCGATCGAACGATAAAATTAAACTCGCCAAAATATCATAGTATCGCGACAAAAATAAAAATATGGATAGAGCCTAGGCCTGCTCATTGTCCGAATGATTTATATGAGTTTTATAATAACGTATAGTGTGTGTGTCGACGACAACGCGCGCTTCCATTGACGACAGAAAAGAAAAAAAATAAAGAAAATAAGCCGAGCATTGATGGGGCCTCGATATACATAATTGTTCCAAGTTTTTAAACGCCGCGGCGTGATAGAATTAATGGGCTTCGCTTTACTATGATTCACCATTAGTAATCATAATTAATTAGTTAACACGATAATACGATGTCGTTGAACTTTGTTTCAAGGACCACCATCACCATTGATTATCTCTGGTATTAATGTTCCTTTATATAACGTAAAAAAAATGTAATATTAAGTGTGTCTTTATGTTTCAAGAGCACAAAGCCAGTTGAATGAAAAAAAGAAAAAAATTAAACGAAAAAAATCTTTGTAAAATATTGGTCTATAGGATGGACGACAATGAACCATAGTTATCTCGAGAGGCACCTAGCAAGTGCACTGACATACGCGATTAAAATACGTTGACTCGGTTCAAAATGTAATGAAATACGGCAAGGTTATTGATAAACTTCAAAATGTATCTACTTAATCATTGAATAATAATCTTTTGAAAACTTGCCAGTCACATGAATGTTCGATAATTCATTGGCTCGTGCCATTACAACCTCTGTATTAACTTGTTAGTTAAATGTTTACAACCTCTGTATTAACTTGTTAGTTAAATATTAACTTGTTAGTTAATTGTTAAATTAAATAATTAATCTCATCAGCAATTATGCAACATCGTACACGTGCACTTGAATTTTAATAGTCAATTTCTCGCTTATTAACAACTCCAGATGTCTTATCATCCCACGAGTAAATTATTTCCTAAATTCCCATTAAATATTCAATCATGCGATATTATAATTCACACGAAATTCCCATCAATTAAAAAAAAACCCATCGCCCGACAAAACTTGTCCGCGCCTATGATATCTAAAACTGTCTAATCTTCATCAAACCGATCTTTCACGAAAGATAAAAAAAATCAAAAGTATCCCGTACAGGACCTCCTCGGAGGAGAAGGAGGGGAACGAAGGATGTCGCTCGATCCTTCGTAGGGAGAGAAAGAGAGAGAGAGAGAGAGAGAGAGAGAGAGAGAGAGAGAGAGCGAGAGTACGCACGCAGTCTACGGTGCGTCTGTGGCCGGCAATAGCAGCAGCAATAGCAAACAGCAGCCGGTGGGTTTCGGGGTGAACGACCGTCCGCATGGAGAACGCGAGTCCGCGCGCGCGCGCGCGCGCCAACGCCACGAAAGAGAATTTCTCTGGTTCATCGAACCAGCGAGGTCTGCTTGTATATCTCTCTTTCTACACATAACGAGCCATGAATACTTTGCAATTATGTAATACTTATGTATACATGCCAATATATCAAGGACGCGCGCGGTGCGGCGCGACGCCGACGAAAGCAGCAGCCGAGCCTCTTCCGAAAATTCCACACTCTATATTCTCACGTATAGACTCTGTCGCTTTTAATGCGCGTATATATGTGTTTCTCTCTCTCTCTCTCTCTCTCTCTCTCTCTCTCTCCGTATGTATATACGTCCTCGTGCTCGTTTCCATTATATATCTTATTGCGCAGCAATATGACAACCTCCGTCTATTTCTAGCTGACAATTGATCCGCGATCGTTCGTAATGTTATGGATTTCCATTGATTTGATCGCTCGTTTGATATAATAGGGAATATTATATTGTTTCAGCGCGATAACGTTTTTCAATATATACGAAGCTCAAGATGTGTGCTTTCGGCGTGGAAGCGTGGATGACCTAGTTTTTTTTTAATAGAGCGAGCCAGATAACAATCGTCGTTAATTATCTAATCTACTTGAAACGCTCGATTTGAAAAGTATATACTTATTGTTATATTTATATCGTCCTCTTTTTTGTGTTATTAAAACGACGCTTGCTAAAAAGCAATTATCAACGCAGCCAATTGCATGCCATTTAGATTTATCATTCCTAAGCCTAACGTTGCATAATGTAAATAAAAAGAGTGAGAGAGAGAGAGAAAAAGTGTCTTACAAGCCACGCCGTGCGCACCATTAAGATTCCAAGCGTTAACCGCAAGAAATCGGACGTGTGACCCAGTGAACTGCGCTCAACCTGTGCGCGCGAGGATAGAAGAAATTGGAGGTAAAGAGAAAGACACACACATACGCGCTCTTTGGGGCTATCATCACCTTTACGTCAAATTTATATATTTGTAGACTAAATTTTCGAGTGGCAAAATAAAACATTAATTATGTGTTTTATTAATTAGCGTCGATCATATAAAATTGGCAACTATACCAACCGATTACAATAAAATTGTTGTTCTCGTGAACGTTTGAAACGAAAGAATTTCGTAAATCTACTCTATTATAAAACCCATCGTGGAAAGAAAAAAGTAAATGAAAAAAAAACATTGGCAAAGAATCTAAATAGATAAACTTTTGAGCATTACTGTACGCGCAATTTCTGATTGTTTACATGCGAGGGCATTGCCCGGATGCCGCTTACCTTAGCGGCTTACATTCCCGCACGAGACTCCACCTCCATCGCGCGCGCACACACTCTCGTGGGCAATGCTGCGGTATTGCGCTCGTTCGCTTGCGCCTTCTCTCTCTCTCTCTCTCTCTCTCTCTCTCTCTCTCTCTCTTTCTCATTCTGCCTCCTCTGTGCAAGTATATACTATGCACCTTGCGTTCTCTCTAATGCCTCAGCGCTACTCGCGCCAACACACATTCAAATTTCAACCTACAAAGTGCTCGCGACTATTACGTATAGCTCAAAGGATTTATGCGCTATGGCACGAAATTTGCATCGAGAGTTCGACGAACCGCTCTATCTATCTGTGCGGGGAAAGGATATATAAATGAAGCCGGACAGAGAAAGAGAGAGAGAGAGAGAGAGAGAGAGAGAGAGAGAGAGAGAGAGAGAGAGAGAGACACACACACAGGATTAAGGAATGAGACATGACGATAATCTATGGCCGCACTGATTTTATTATAATTTAATTGACACGTGTGCGAGATATTTTGCATATTTCCTGCGTGTGATTCAGAATCCTGTGTGTGTGTATTGGATACTGCGTACAAACAATCGCTTGTTTATCAAATAATCGTCATATTAATGGATGGTTTCTAGAAATCTACCCATGAGTTTTGAATTAAAATTTTTTTTTCAAACGCGTAGATTCGCGCTAAATATTCATGATAATCATGATGAAATAACGATGATTGCCACCCAAACATTGGATACTCAGAAAAAGGATCTTCTATAAGGATCAAATGTCCGCAGACACGTCCTGCGCGACATCATTGTAAAATATGTATCCTGCGGAGACGTTAGAAAACGTTAGGAAGTTAATGAGATGCCTGAATCCCAGACACATATATCAACTTGATGAGTCTGTCTGGCCAAATTTGTTGAGTTGGTATCATAGATACATTTTTATTTGTGTTCGTTCATTAAATAACTAATGAAATTTTGCAATATTAAATTTTAATGTTTTTGGATTATTTGATTATTAAGTCTTTTCTATACAGTTTCTTTTTTAATTTAATGTTCGAAAGAAAAGAATGATTACATAAATAAATAATTATAATGTAGATATGAATAATTGCGACAAACAAATATATTGAAAATTGTTCATTACAAAGAAATTGCTGGTGCCGATCATTGTTCAAAATTAAGTGGTATACCAACGTCTACGTGACCACAAAGACAGCCCGTGCGAAAAAATACGCAAATACATAATTATCACAGGAATGCTTGCTTAGAAATATAAAATAATATCAATTACTAGTCGAAAATGATTGGTCAAGCATGATTCTTATAGACTTTTTACCTTTTAGATAACTTGGATGAAGTATAAAAATCCAACTGAACAGTCAAAAGATGAAATTACATTTGAACTGCTTCAAACTCTTCTTTATAGGAAAGAATGGATTTTTAATGGAAGTCCTACAATAGAAAAAATTATGAATAGAATATTTTTGGCACGACTTCATATTAACATTGTTAAAATTTATTAATTATTTGCACTTAATAGTTTTTTATAGGTTGACCAAGACTTTAATGAGCTATTTAAAGAAAAATGCGATTTATTTTTATCAAATGTTCTGCTTCGTTGAACCAAGAATTTAAAAATATATTATATGCAACCAAGCCAATGCTGCTTCAAGAAATTAAACATTTACAATATGGTTTAGAAAATATTCCTTCAGTGCTACATTTCTTAAATAATTTGTTTTAATTTATATTGTATCTAAAAATGTTGGAAATGTAAAAGTGCAACAATAATAATTTATTAAGTGCTACGCGAATTTGTACTTCTGGAACGTCTGAATATTTGTATTATAGATTTAAGAATTTTTTGAAATGTATGCGAGTTGTGAGATTTGAGCACCTGGCAGAAAGTGAACGGTCAGAAGGGTTATAAAAAAATCGACACGGCAGCTTTTCTGCAGCGAGGAACAGGAAGTAAATACAATTTTACTTATTCAATTAGTAGATTATTTTTACTATTTGAAATAGTAAATATTTACTAATTCTTCGTAGTCGACTTGGGAATAGTTGAGTCTGTAAATATAAACTGAGGTAAAGTAAATTTTAACTTAATCTGGTTTAGAGAGTATATATTTACTAGAGGACCCGTCGCGGCTTCGGTCGCGTAGATTCCTCAACATAGTTTTCACCATTACTCTGTAGAAGTAACGAATTCACAGTTAGTATTAAATTATATTAAATAATGAACCTGAAGTACGCAGCGCCCAACTTGGGCACTTGTGAAAATCCATTTTACTCAATTGAAAAATTTTTTAATCGATTTGAATAGTTGAAATATGCTCTCAAACCAAAAATTAGATCGATCTGATTCCGGAATACTTACAAAGTAAGGGTTGAAAATCGAAATATTTTATATCTCGGCTCTTTACAAGTTTACCCAAAAAAAAATTTTTTCATATCATTTAGAAAAGTAGACTAGAAAAGTGTGGGAAAAAATCTCCGATACGATTCCAAGCCCGGAATACCCCCAAAGTGAGGGATGAAATCCGATATAATTATGTTTTGAATAGTTATAAGATCAGCTACTTGCTGCTCATTACATCACTTTGTAGGGCGAATAAAACTTGTAGTATTATCGCCGACCCATTGTCGATCCATTAACATCCCCAAAATAAGGGTTGAAAATCTAAATATTTTATATCTCGGCTCTTTAATAGTTTACCGAAAACAAGATGATATCTCAAACCGTCGAGGCAGAAAAATTTTTAAAGAACCGAGATATAAAATAAATAATTATTTGGGAAAAAGTTTACTTAGATGGACTATCTAAGATATAAAATGTGTAGATATACAACCCTTATTATGGAGATGTTCCGGGGCTGGAAATCAGTAGAAAAATATGTAGAACATTTACATGTAACAACAAAATCCGTAAGTCTATTATTTTCTCAGAAATTAATAAAAATAACGATTTTTCGAAAAAAAAATACTTCATTCCTTTTCAACCCTTAAAAGCGGAATTTCCAAGATCGCAGAAATTGGTTTTCACAGAAAAATATGAAAAAAATTTACATAAAAAAACCAAATCAGTAAGTTTATTATTTTCACAGAAATAGCGACTTTTCAAAAAACCTACTTCACCCCTTTTCCACCCTTAAAAAGCGGAATTTCCAAAAACGCAGAAATCAATTTTCAGAGGAAAATGTGAAGATCATTTATATAAAAGAATTAAATCATTAAGTCTATTAATTTCTCAGAAAAAATGATTTTTCAAAAAACCTACTTCACCCCTTTTCCACCCTTAAAAAGCGAAATTACAAAAAACGCAGAAATTGAGTTTTAGTGAAAAATATGTAGAACATTTACATAAAAAAACGAATCCATAAGTCTATTATTTTCAAAGAAATAGCGATTTTTCATAAAACCTATTTCACCTCTTTTCGACCCTTAAAAAGCGGAATTATAAAAACGCAGAAATTGATTTTCAGAGAAAAATGTGAAGAACATTTACATAAAAGAATTAAATCAATAAGTCTATTATTTTCACAGAAATTAACAAAAATGATGTTTTTTTTTCGAAAAAAAATACTTCACCCCTATTCAACCCTTGAAAAGCGGAATTTCCAACATCGCAGAAATTGGTTTTTAGAGAAAAATAGGTAGAACATTTATATCAGAAAACCGAATCCGTATAAGTCTATTATTTTCACAGAAATAGCGATTATTCAAAAAACCTACTTCACCCCTTTTCATCCGCTAAATAATCGAATTTCAAAAAATCCCTTCTTATTGAGCATCTACATGATATGACTGACCTTTCTTGTGAATGTCAGCTTTTTAAATATATGGTTTTTACTGTAGGCATGATAGAACGATTTTGGCTACTCTTATATGTATGTATATATATATATA
>JAWWMK010044539.1:0-10011 GCA_035047105.1 Galeopsomyia nigrocyanea
GAAGGATTTATCAGTGTTCGACACTTTTTTTTTCAAATTTGATTACACGGTTGGATTCCTCTTGAAAAATTACAAAATTAAACATGTGTCCCTTAATGGCTATCCTCTGACTATATATATTTTAAATGATTTAAACAAACCAACGTTATCAAATATTATGTATAATTTCATATTATGGGTTACCATTACCTCAAAACTAATAAAGTCCTACATGTTTTCGATGTATTTTTTCCCGCTGAATACGATGGCGCTATTAGTTTTATCGTAGAACCTATCTGAAAAGCGCTAAAACCGAAAAACCTCCTGAAAATATGATTTTTGGCTTCCAACGCTTCTCATATAGATTCTACGATAAAACTAATAGCGGCATCATATTCAGCGGGAAAAAGTACATCGAAAATATAAACCACTTTATTAGTTTTGAGGTAATGGTAACCCATAATATGGAATTATACATAATATTTGACGATGTTGGTTTGTTTAGATCATTTAAAATATATATAGCCAGAGGATAGCCATTAAGGGACACATGTTTTCTTTTGTAATTTTTCAAGAGGAACCAACCGTGTAATAAAATTTGAAAAAAAATGTGTCGAACATCGATAAATCCTTCAGAATAGGTATTTATGCATATTCTGGGTACGTATGTGTATAAAATATACATATATCTAATAATTTTTTTGTAAACTTTGAACCAAATGGAACAAATTCCCTGAATATGTTCCCATACCTAAAATCACTTCATGTGTAAAAATAAGGTTGAATATTGAGTTTTTTCAAAAAATTGGAAAAATTGCCTTTTTTATAAGGGCTCACCCAGCCTTGGCTTGTGAATTTAAAAATCTGAAAAAATTCAGGGATGTTTTGGAGTAGCAGTAGAACATTTTTATCCAATAAAAAAAGAAAAAAAAATTTGATTTGCAGAGTTGACGTGAAATGACCCATCTATATATATATATTGTTTAGTCAAAATCTGAAATGCACTAATTTTTACATACATTGACTAGTCATTCTATAGAATGAGGAGCCATTTTTAGTTAAAGTGTATAACATGCTAAATTTGCCATACTTACAATTAGATTCTATGCATTGTATTGAAAGCAATTTAATAAGCCAGCATTGTTTTTTTTATTTTAATTAGTAAAATTGTATTCATATATAATATGGCTATCATTATATATGAATATATAGCTAAATTTATTTTCATGTTAGAATGTAAGTAGTTTCTAGTTTTAACAATTACTTGCAAACCTATTTAAAGTTAAATTATTACTTACAACAGCTAAACTTTGAAAACAAGCAAATGTTTTTGATCGGAGCTTTATTTTACATGTAGTGGATAGAATATCAGTGGATAAATTAATGTAAGATGAATAAATGAGAATTAACTCAAATTATGTTTTGAGTACAGTGATGTGAATTTTTTATTATTTATTAGCCGCTACGCCGTCAAGCTGCCCAAATGCTGCTTGGCTATTCGGCATGCAAAATTATCTTTAATGACGCTTAACTCCTTCTTTGACATGTAAGTTTTTTGTGAATATGGTTGTTATTGTTTTGTACGGGCTTTAAAAAAGTTAACTTGCGTGGAAATTGCATTTCCTCCGTTTGTAAAGTTACAAGAACATTTTGACTAGGCGTATGGGAAAACTATATTGACTCTATGTCCACACATAGTCGTTCTTGCGTATGGTGAGTTTTTATTCTATAGTTTTGCGATAATTTATGCGAACGTTCTCTAGCGTAATTTTTAGAAATTGTTATATTTATTTGTAACAGATTTCCTGAAGAGGGATCGTCTGGCGATCCGAAACGTCGAATGAAAAATTCACATCACTGTGCTCTAAAGATAATTTGAGTTAATTCCCATTTATTCACCTTACATTAATTTGAAATCCCCTGGAGCATCTCGGAAGAGGAAATACATTATATCAGTGGATATCTTACGTGTGAAAGGACTATCAGAGTACTCTAGAAAAGTTGCGTGAATTTATGGAGATTCATCGAATGTAACCTTTTATTAGGGAATGACTCGATATTTAAATGAAAAAAAGTAAAGGCTCCTTTTTTTCTTAAATTATACATTTTGGCTGAAGACCTTCGCCATTCTATAAAACGCTGGATTATATACTTTGCCTATTACACACACGCACACATACACACACGCGCGCGTGCACGTACGCAAACGCACACACACACATCTCTTCTAGGGACTGTAGTATTTTGGCGCAGGCCCCCTCGGGCTTGAGCACCTAAGGATGTTCAGGACCTACAGAGGGTCGGGTGAGGAGGCTTAATCGGCGCACGGGCTGATAATCACGCGACTGCTGCCGTTTGTACGAAAAAGGTTATCGCGCGACCAAATTTGGGCGAGAATGAGTAAGAAAGAGCTATCGTGGAGCTCAAATGGGAGAAGGGAGTCACCAACAAAATGATGAAGCTCCCACCACATATGAGAGCTTGCTCCGTCGGTGGTGCGGGGAATTGGGACGTGTACCGTGTACTAACAATAAGAGACAGTCCCCTAGAACCAGGATGTGTGAGTAACCGTGTCCAACTGGTCATCTTGACACCCGGGGTCACGATAGTAGGTGTCAAAAACGGTACCTCGAAAGAACCTGGGTTCTCCCGAGAAGCTGGGGTGGGGCATGCACCGTTCTTGGCGCATTCGAGGTAGAGGAGTGAAATCTGTTTTAAAAAAACCAGGGGTCACCGACCCCGACTGATAGTACCCTGCAAGGACTCTCTGCTAGGGGTATATAGCAGGAAGAGCTTTTTTCCTGAACGCTTATTTAATATTCAACGCGCTCAAACAAGTCCCTGGCGAGGGACATGCACAAACAAAAATATGTGGGAAGGATGGCTCGAACGCGTGATAAAGAGAAACTACCTCAGGCGGATACCGGTAATACCGGAAATCTCGCCGATGGTTCTGATCCGGTGTAGGCCGGGAGGCCGACGCTGACTTCAAGGATTCTGTGGGGAGCTGCTGGATACTGGTGAGGCCACTGCTACCAACGGTTACGATGAACATTCTAGAACTGGAGGATGGTACATCGAAAACAGAGGTACAAAAAGCAGTGGTGACGTAATTGGAAGACGTCAACCCAGCACAAGTAGATGTAAAATCTCTCAGTCAAGGCTCAAGAGGCACCCAGGTAGCACTGGTCGTAGCACCGAGAGCCATAACATCCGAGAAGATACCCAAACCGGGCAAAGTTCCAGTTGGCTGGGTCAATGCTAGAGTGCGCGAGGAGAAGCTGGTCCCAAGATGCTTCAAGTGCCTTGAGAATAATGACATCGCCGCAGAGTCCAAAGAGGTCCAGAAAGACTATACGTCAATTGTGGAGAGTCCGACCATTTAATGTCAGCCTACCGGGGGGATCCAAAATGTGTGACATGCGAGGCAGCAGGTCGACCCCAGGATCACAGTACAGGAGATCCCTCCTGTGAGACATTACAGGAAGCTAGGAGGAAGCTAGACTCTAAGGCGCGGCAAAATGAATAAGGTTCCCAACATAGATATCCTGCAGATTAACCTCAATCGCTCTAGGTCGGCACAAGATCTCGCCATCAAGCCCGCGAGGAAGAATGGAGCAGAGGTGATGATCATCTCGCAACAGAACCTGGAAATTCACGACACCATGTGATTTCGAGATAAAAGAAGGGATGCGGCAATATACGTCTGCAAAGACGAATTTTATGATGTGAAATAACTATCGGGAGGAAACGGCTATGGAGGCATAGAATTAGGGCAGCTATATATATACGAGGTCTGCTCAAAAAGTATCGCGAAATTCCTTTTTTGTTGAAAAAGTATTTATTTATTCATGAATATCTATTTTGTCCCCTTCAAAGTAATCCCCCTCAGATACAATACACTTGTGCCAGCCCTTTTTCCAATCCTCGAAGCACTTCTGATATGCGCTTTTTGGTATGGCTTTGAGCTCTTCCAGAGATGCGGTCTTTATCTCCTCAATTGTGACAAAACGTCGTCCTTTCATGGGCCTCTTCAGTTTTTGGAACAAGAAAAAGTCACAGAGGGCCAGGTCTGGGAAATACGGTGGCTGAGGCATAATTACGGTGTTGTTTTGTGCCAAGAAATCACGAACTAGCAACGATGTGTGAGCAGGGGCGTTTTCGTGGTGCAAAAACCAATTTTTGTTCTTCCACAAATCCGGGCGTTTCTTGCGAATTGCTTCGCGCAAACGGCGCATAACTTCAAGGTAATATTCCTTATTGACTGTACGATCGTGTGGCAAGAATTCATAATGCACCACGATATAATCGAAGAAAACAGTGAGAAAAACCTTCACATTTGACCGAAATTGGCCCGCTTTTTTCGGTCTTGGAGACTCAGGATGCTTCCACTGAGACGATTGAGCCTTATTTTCGACGTCATAACCATATACCCATGTTTCGTCCCTTTTAAGCAAATCTGTACGTCATTAACGTCATTCAACAGCTCCTGAGCGATGTTCATGCGACAGTTTTTTTGGTCAAAATTTAGCAATTTCGGAAGAAATTTCGCTGCCACACGTTTCATGCCCAAATCATTGGTTAAAATCCAATGGCACGAGCCAATCGATATGCTTAGGTTCTCAGCAATTTCTCTAATGGTGATTCGACGATCGGCCAATACTATTTTCTTCACTTCATCAATGTTTTCGTCTGTTGTTGACATACTCGGGCGTCCGGCACGCTCTTCGTCGTTCACATCTTCTCGGCCCCCTGAGAACATTTTGTACCACCGATAAACGTTGCTTTGGTCCAAGGTAGTTTCGCCATATGCCACAGTCAACATTCGGAATGCATCCGCGCACTTAATTTTGTTTTTCACACAAAATTTGATACAGATTATTTGATCCTTTTTTTTGGAATAGGCAAACTTCGCCGACGAGCCAAAACACGTCCAAGAAAAACAGCTGTCAAAAATTAACTGAACATTCAAAATGGCCGAGCTTGTCAGCATAAGTGAGGGACATGAGTATCAACATAACACCACAAAAAAATCGGAAATCGAAAATACGTTGCCCGCGGAAATTCAAAATTCGCGATACTTTTTGAATAGACCTCGTACAGCTGTTACCTTTTTCCTAATGCCCCATTAGGAGTAGAGTTGGACATGGCTGCACTGGTGCAAGAGATCGGCAAATAGAAAGCACCAGTTATAGTTGCGGGCGACTTTAACGCCAAAGCAAGGGCATAGACGGGAGGGCCTCATCATTCAAGAGGCAACGTGCTAGAGGAAATGATAGCGCCGCAGCACTTCACGGCTCTTAACCAACCAGGAAGAAAGGGACTTCCAAATTGGTGCTGGACGTAACGTTTGCATCCTCGGAGATAATGGAACGTATCCTCGTATGGGGAGTTTTAGAAGAAGAATCGCTTAGCGACCACCGATGTATTCGCGAAGATTGCAGGAAGTAGACACCAGAGAAGGAAACATCAAACAAGAGGGTGTTAGTACCTCTCAAAAATGAATAGAGAAATCTTTATACACAGAATTAGTGCAGCAACAAAGGTGGAAAACTAGCAATCCACAGAAGAAGCCACAGAAGCCGCTATGCAGGTCGTAACGGATGCTTCCGATGCATCAATGCCACGCAGACTGTCGACATACCACAGGAAACCGACTTACTGGTGAAATCAGGAGCTGGCAGCACTGAGAACGACAGCATCAAGGGGACCTATCCGAAGAAAAGAACACCCGTATACGAGAAGGAACGAGAGAAACGTTATTCAGAAGATGACAAGAGAAATGCGGCTCATCGAAAGACGGACGGTGGACTTATGCACTCATACCTAGGGTCAAGGAATGGGTGCTACGCGAACATGGAGAAATGGAATACAGGCTGACCCAAGCACTCAGCGGCCACGGGTGTTTCGGAAATTATCTAGTCAAAAGAGTACCAGACACAGACTGACCAGTAACTGCAAATTTTGCGAAGAAGAAGAGGATGACTCAGAGCACACTCTATTTGCGTGCTCCGCGCACGATCACGATAGGAGGCAAGTAGCAGCGGAAATTGGAGCGACATTGTTGGAAGACAATGACTGAAGAAACTACGAGACTGATAGGCTAAGCAAATACAGCATTCGAAGAGGGATCCTCTGGAATCCGAACAGGTCTCAACGAAGTAATACTGGAAAGGAGTACCGGTGAGTACTAGGGGTCGCAGAAGGGATTTCGGTTGACGGCCTTCAACCGTCAAATGGAAGAGCTTTTAAGCGGCATACCATGTTAGGGAGTCCAGCGCACGACGGCATTGGGGGTGAGGTAGTCGGGAAGGTAAATGCTTCACGGTCTCTTCCTCGATCTGATCGATAATATTTGTTGGGTATATAAAAGATTTTTGCCCTACAACCCTATATAAAAAACACATGTACACATGTATAAACTTACCGAATTCAGAATCTCCGTCGATGTGAGTAGGTGTCTTAATACGTCCAGCAATACCTTGGCTGTATCTTACACCGCATTGTCCTTGATTATTAGTTTCATGGTATAACTGACTACGGCTACAACAAACGTGTTGAGGACCACACACAGGTCTTCCAAATTGACGCTGTAATGATAAATATGTATTTAGTATATCAGAAAATACCATTTAGGAATAAATACTGTAAATTAAATATTTTTTTCTCGTATTAAAGTAATTGTTTTTTAATAATGATATCAGTACTGAACCTGTTCTAACTTATTCATTGAGAACAATCAGTACCTTGTACGACTTCGAATATTGAAGTGAACATAAAATTGAATTTATTGTTGATTTAATTTAATGTAGTTTGTTATCTTGATAGACAATTTTGTATTTTTTACCATTTTTTCGGTAAAAATTTAATACAAGAAAAATATATAATTAAATGACTGGATTTATAAGAAAATTAATTTACAAAAATATTGATCTGTGTACTTTCGAGTAGAGATCAGGAGAATTCAAATGGGCCTCAAAAAGTATTTTTCACCTTAAAATTCGGAATTCAAATTTTGTTTATTATAGGCGCCAACTGCGTGAGTCGAAAATAAGATAAGTTAAGTTTGGTTCAAGTGGTAGTAGTGATTATTAATAGAAAACCAACAACAAACGATATTTCTTGTAATATTTCATAAGTTTTCACTAGTACAGTGAGAGAAATGACCTTATAATATTTACTACAGTTACAGTAAAAATTACTATAAAGTATATAAAATGGACGACATGAGTGAGTTATAAGAATAATTATGATGTCTTATGATATTGTAACAAGGTTCCGAGCGCCTTGCTACCAAAAGCGTAAACCCAAGGAGCTAGTGTGAGGACACACACACACGCGCATAACGACACGTGTAAGAGAGAGAGAGAGAGAGAGAGAGAGAGAGAGAGAGAGAGAGAGAGATAACACCGACCGGCCGATAATCACCGATGATAGCCGAACGACGACGGCGCAACGAAGGAGGGCTTCGCACGAGCGCGGTTATCAATCTCCTGGCTTTTGTCTCGCTACGATCGACGCGCGCGGATCTAACTTGTGCCACCTTTCGTTTCACTCGCCACGTGCTCGAGGCAACGACGTCCAATCTACAAGCGACTAGCAGCCCGGGATCGCGTAGCGACTCCAGCCATTCCACGGACAGCCGAAGCCGGGAAGTAAAGCCGAACGGGCCGCGTGCGAGAATGGCCCAGAGCGTAACTGCCCTCACACGCAGCCTTTTAGGGCCACGTAAGTAGGCAAGATTGCACTCTCTCTCTCTCTCTCTCGCGCGATTCCATTGTATTTGCGGCGTGGAGCTTTGGCGAAAGCTCCAGATTGCGAGACTGCGGTCAGTCGCCTTTGTAGTGAGACAATCTTTGGAGTGAATAAAGATACGACGTGGGGCACTAAAACGCGGCTGCTTGGTACCCTACGCGAAACTCTAACGCGAGTTTGACCTCGTACCAAAGCAGTCCGTTGAAGACGGATTTTTGCTTGCAGCTAGCTCAGATAATGTCAAACGGCCAAGTGCCGTTTGACCCGCGAAGGCGGCGGGGTTCACCCGTCGACACCTGCTCGTGTAAAAGTAGAGGTAATGGGACATGCAAAGTGAATGAAGCAGATGAATCGTATACAATATAACTTCATATCTTTATTCACTCCAAAGATCGCCTCACTACAAAGGTGACTGATCGCAGTCTCGCAATCTGGAGCTTTCGCCAAAGCTCCACGCCGCAAATACAATGGAACCGCGCGCGAGAGAGAGAGTGCAATCTTGCCTACTTACGTGGCCCTACAAGGCTGCGTGTGAGGGTAGTTACGCTTTGGGCAATTCTCGCACGCGGCCCGTTCGGCTTTACTTCCCGGCTCCGGCTGTCCGTGGAAGGGCTGGAGTCGCTACGCGGTCCCGGGTGAGCAGGCCTGCTAGTCGCTTGTAGATTCGACGTCGTTGCCTCGAGCACGTGGCAAGTGAAACGAAAGGTGACACAAGTTGGATCCGTGCGCGTCGAGCGTAGCGAGACAAAAGCCATGAGAATGATAACCGCGCTCGCGCGAAGCCCTCTCTCGTTGCGCCGTCGTCGTTCGGCTATTATCGGTGATTATCGGCCGGCCGGCAAGTCCTGTGAATGCTTAATTTACCCAGAAAAGCAATGTTTATAAATGTTTGAATACTTGTCGTATAGATGTACAGATATTTATATTCTTCACTCACTTTAATTTCGTAGAGCCTTGAATTTAATCGCAGTAATAATCGCAATGGCGAATAAAGGGTTAAACTAGAAAAGTCAGTAAAATTAAATATTTTTTTAATTTATGAGATGATGAAAAAATATAAGGCTACTTGCCGAGTTTTAATTTTTTAACCTAGCAGTCTTGACTCAGAGCGCATGAAAATAACGTCCAAAGTTCTCGGCCGTAAAGAAGATGATTGGAACCCTCATCGTATTTGGACCATAACTTGTTGCCGTTAGGCAATACAAAGAGTTTTTTCAAGCGAAATTCTCGACCAGGGTATTAGAAGATGGCTGGCAATGTCACGGGGCACGCTGCAGGAACGAAGTTCTTTTTGATGTTTGGCAAATATTAATGATAAATTTTCAATAACTGAGAAGATAGTTGGTTAATGTATGCATTGAGCGGTTGAGCCTTATTTATCAAACAATAATTTCAGTGTTCATCCAAAAATTGTGTTCAATACTCCAAAGTCAAATTAAGGACTCGCTATCTATAGATAAACAATTGATGGAGAAAATTTATCACGGCTTTCCTCCAATGGTTTGTCGAAATTATAGATTGTATATTCTTGAAATAGTTACCATCGATAAATATTACTGCTCAAAGTCCGACTAATCATTTTTAGAGGATTCTATGCATCCGTTTTTTTTTCATACAAAAATTAAAAAACCAACAATGATTTCCCATTGTTATTGATTCTTATGTTTACAAAGGAAAAATGCTGCCAACTGCATTGGCGGAGTGCTTCCTTGAAGAGCTAAATGAACGATGATATTACTTTGTTGTGATGATTTACACGATTTTAACAGCCGCAGTGGTCGATATAACTTTTAGCACGATATCACGAAATTTACATAAAAATTCCATGTCGAAAAATAGCTCTAAAAAATTTTCGACTTGTTAGATCTTCATAAAACTTCTTTTCCCCATCATTTGACCGTTTTCACAACAGTTTAGAAAACAATTTGTAAAGATTCCCCGCAGTGGATCGCCACAACGATGGGCACATTTTTTGAATGTAATACTAGAAAAACGAAACTTAGGAAATAAAGACTAAAAAAAATTTTATGCTTAATCGACTAGTAAAATTTTTGTTCCCCTCTTTTATTTATGCCAGCATAAAGAATATTAAAACAAAATTAATGTCATTTACACGATTTCAACTTATCGCGCGAAATCGCGAAATTTACATGAAAAATACCATTTTGAAAAATGGCTCTAAAAATTTTCTACTCGATGGATTTTGAAAAATGGCTCTAAAAATTTTCTACTCGATGGATTTTGAAAAATGGCTCTAAAAATTTTCTACTCGATGGA
>JAWWMK010044561.1:0-10993 GCA_035047105.1 Galeopsomyia nigrocyanea
TGATTTCTCGGGTTCTAAGACCGCTAGAAACATTTTTGACCAATCAAAATGATAGAAAAAAAGAAGACCTTTACGCAAAAAAAAAGTTTCATTCAAAAATAACTATCCGGTGGCAAGTTATCAAGAAAATTGCAAAATAATTGCATTTTTAGTTTGTTATTAATATCGGGAAAGTGCTGAAAAAATATAGTTCCCGAGAACTTTTCCAATGTTCACGAGCATTTCCCGACACTATATACCTTCAAAAAGAGCAGGAAAATGGTCCGGAAGCCTTAGCATTAAAAAAAAATTTTGCCATTCTAGACCCCAGAAAAGTGTGTTTTTTTTTTTATTTCGTCATATGCGTGTTGCAAGCTCTCTGCGCTACGTTATGATTTGCGATCAAACAATTACACGGAAGCTATACCATGCCATTACTGATTTCTTACTCGAACATCGCGTACACGCGGATATGAATTGCGTTTCGGGAGCCAATTAATTGCCCGCGAAAAATTGCCACGCAAAGCTTTTCGCCCCGCCAATTCAGTTTGTATGTCGCGGTTGCGTTGCGGTTCGCTGAAGATATACATTCAATTATATAGCTGTATAATAATAGTTGAAACTCTCGCTTGGGGGATATTGTCAGAATAGTCGACTTGTAAATCATTTTCCACTCTGGTGAATTAATTATTGCGAATTTCGACTAAATATTATTAGACACGAAGATTATCAGTTTTAATTAGTACGGTGATCAATCAATACCAATTAGCGCTATTTAGACAGTAGATCAAATATTGAGCGCGAAGGTTATCGACGATGAAGTGATTTTCACGAGGGTAACGAGGTATTTCCCATTTACATGATTCACTGAGCTTCATAATCACGCTCTTTGTACAAATACTACCGCCCGAATGGAAACCCAATCGAAATTCAAAACATCAGCCTAGTACTATAGATATACAAATTAGCGCAATGTTTTTCAAACGCACTTTAATTGTTTTTTCAAAAAAGTTAGCTGCGTAAATTTGAAAACTGAAATTTCATATAAAAAATCAATTACGTCGTTACACTTGATAGACGATTATTCAACTGAAAGTTCGTCTGAAAGCTTTTCTCAATTTGGCGGGATACTCGACTCGTCTATACTTACAAGGGGAAACCACACCCTCCGGGTCATGGATTTTGTTTAAACTTGGTGAGAGGCCTTCTTATATATAGAAATGAAAGCCCCTTGAAGGATTCTGTCCCATGGGCTTTCGTTCGGGACTTATCGGAACTTATATGTGATGTATTGAAATACAGAGTTCCTATTTAAATCGTAATAACTCTTGAAATATTGAGTCTATCATAATTTTACGGTTACAAATCGAAAGCTGAGATCAAATCCTTCTGTTTAAAAAAAATATTTGTCAAAAAATTCCAATCCTTTCGTAAGTTGCGTCGCCATAAAGATTTCCATAATAATCGAGCAGTATTGGGGTTTTGAAAATTTTATTAAGTATTATGAATAAAAAAATTCATATCGACACAACTTACGAAAGGATTGGAATTTTTTGACAAATATTTTTTTCCAACCGAAGGATTTGATCTCAGCTTTGGATTTGTAAACCCAAAATTACGATAGAGTCAATATTTCAAGAGTTATTACGATTTAAATAGGGGCTCTGTATTTCAATACATCACATATAAGTCCCGATAACTCCCGAACGAAAGCCCATGGGACAGAATCCTTCAAGAGGCTTTCATTTCTATACAAAAGAAGGCCACTGACCAAGTTTAAACAAAATCCATGACCCGGAGGGTGTGGTCTCCCCTTGTTAATCGAAAGCTGCTTGGCGTCCGTTCTGAGAAGCCTCAGCGTTTATCTGCTTTCATCATCCTCAAGTCGGCGAGGTATAATGAGCTTAAATTCAAAATGAATTAGCGGCTTCTCAAGAGTTAACATTATCGGTTTAATCACAAAAAGGACTTATTCAGCTTCTAGATTGCTATACTGGGAATATAACGAGCCATTTTGGCAACCTTTGAACAATATTGTTTCTTCAAGTTATCCGGTTTCCCGATTGGCGAACCCAAACATCGTATCGAAATATTCTACCGAATTTCGAAATAATTGAACTGCTTATTACACTTGCATAAAGCGTAGCAGATCGTCGCACACGCATTCGAACATGCATAAGCGCAAATTTCCAGCATTGGAAAAGCAAATAATTATTTTGAAAAACAACTATGGTAATTATTATAATCAAACATACAGATTAAATAAGCAATGTGATTGATGCGCGTATGGGCATGCGTGTAAAAACTAAATTATCCAATGCCAGGCTGAGTTAGAGCAAGCTGTAAAAGCATACATACAAATAAATGATAGTTAATAATGAAGCTAAATTTCATAGACAGAGTTAGTAACAGGGAGGCATAGTTATAGATAGAGAAAGCTGTATTAAGAAAAAACTAATTTAAATAAGCATGGCTTACATGCATAACTTCACTCGCGAAAATAAGCATGTACGACAAACACTTCGAGCAACAACAGCCAACACTAAAATTTAATAAAAAAAAACTAAATAAAGCAGCTAGGGTGGGCTGCGCGGCACGTGGATCACATACTCTCTCTCTCTCTCTCTCTCTCTCTCTCTCTCTCTTCATTCATGCATTCATTCATTCTCTCTCTCTCTCTCTCTCTCTCTCTCTCTCTCTCTCTCTCTGGCTGTCAAATCAGAGCTGTTCGTTGCCGATCGATAGACCGAGAATGATATTATTTCAAGAAACTTGCTAAACAAAAGTATTTTTCATATAAAAATGAACACATCGAACAATAAAATTCACTTTAATCCGCTAATTTTTCTTCTCATTTACTGGTTATTAAGGGGATATGGGACTATGGGAGCCACCAAAGGTGGCGCGAGTAGCCTATTTAAATTTAAATTAGATCTATATCGAGATAATAAATCTCGATATTGAGATCGTGGCAATTGTGCGCGACATATTCCATCGAGTCGTCTCGATAGATATAATAATTTGAAGTTTTGATTAGTAAAACAAAGTTAAGGGGATATGGGACTGTGAGAGCCATGAAAGGCCGCACGACTAGCATATTTAAATTTAAATTAGATCTATATCGAGATAATAAATCTCGGTATTGAGATTGTGGCAATTGTGCGCGACATATTCCATCAAGTCGTCTCGATAGATATAATTTAAAGTTTTGATTAGTAAAGCCAAGTTAATAGGATATGGGACTATGAGAGCCACGAAAGGCGCGAGTAGCATATTTAAATTTAAATTAGATTTATATCGAGATAATAAATCTCGGTATTGAGATTGTGGCAATTGTGCGCGACATATTCCATCGAGTCGTCTCGATAGATATAATTTAAAGTTTTGATTAGTAAAGCCAAGTTAATAGGATATGGGACTATGAGAGCCACGAAAGGCCGCGCGAGTAGCATATTTAAATTTAAATTAGATCTATATCGAGATAATAAATCTCGATATTGAGATCGTGGCAATTGTGCGCGACATATTCCATCGAGTCGTCTCGATAGATATAATAATTTGAAGTTTTGATTAGTAAAACAAAGTTAAGGGGATATGGGACTATGGGAGCCACGAAAAGCCGCGAGTTGCTCCCGTATCTCCTTAGCTTTATTTTACTAATCAAAAATTCAATTTAGATCTATCGAGACGACTAGATGGAATACGGCGCTCACAATTATCACAATCTCATTTGTATGATATCACACGGACGTTTGTGAGATTTGAAGCTTCTTATCAATCGAGTGAGATATAGAAAGGAAGTGATTTTCATCTACTTCGTTAATCGTATTATATTTCAAACAAAATTTAGACGCTGATAAATTCAATTAAATTTATTTATTAATTGATAATGTAAACATGTTTTATGTTTTGTTTGTTTGCAGACTGAACAGTTCACGGTATTATGGCTGTTGTTTGCTGTGATCGTCGCCGGGAATACAGCTGTTCTGGCTAGTTTGCTGTTTGGAAAAAGAAGAAAATCTCGAATGAACTTTTTCATCAAACAGCTCGCATTTGCAGGTTAATATTGAACTTAATTTCTCGCTATACTTTCACCGTATGAAATAAAAATAATTATATTAGTAATTGAAAGTCAGTAGAAGCGATAATAACAAACTTATGCGAGAGCAAGTTACAACGACATGTATAACATTGTTTGAAACGTAAATTATTCTTTTCAAAGTCAACGTTAGAAACTTCTAACTCTGTAGGTTCATTTTTACAAACAGCTAGGAGCTCTTATTGAAACGCCGTGCATTTCCATTTCAAAATTTGAATTGCTGTAGAAGTGAATAGTAAATTTGTCTAAATTGATTTTCCACCTTGAATGATAATTGAAGCTATATATTGTCAGCTTATACCACGAAGAAATCCATTTTTACTGCATACGATGACTGAATATGGATGCTTCATAACAAAAAATATCCACGTAAAATAACTGACAGTGTCAGCAAACCACTCCGCGTGCACTCTCCGATTTTTATCTCGCGAAAAAAGACAAAAAGCGTTCAATGTAACAACGAATATCCGTCGCAAAGATGTTTCGTCGTAAAGTCGATTCTCGCCGCACGTATATTTACACGAGATTTTTTTTTTCCCCAAGCCGGCGAAGTAAAGAAAAATACGAGAATCTTGCTAGAATAATAGGCGCGATACGTAAACAGAGTATAAAACAAAAGTAGCATCAGCAAGAAAAACTCGCGCTATTCACCCACGAGTTTCCCCATAAAATCTGATATGGAATATTATACAATACGTATTTACTCATAAAAGCGAAAAATAAGAAAAACGCATTTCAATGCGAGAAGTAGTGTTTTGCAAAAGAAGTTTTCCGCGCGCCGAAAAAAAGCAAAAGAAAAAGTCAGCACTATATATGACCAGTATATATATAAGTCGGAAGGGATTTCACGCTGAATACTATCTGCGGGGTTTTTGTGGATATGTCAGACACGTCGAGACTCTCTCTCCCTCTCGCGAGAGCGTTCCTCTCATAATCTTCAGAGATCAGCTGGTGATGGTCAAAGTGTATTCTCTTCCTATATATCCAATCCTCCCGCGTATTATCCTTGTTTACTGGTAATACCCTATACACGCGCGCCCACTCGAGAAACATCATTTTTTCTTTGCAAAGTCTTGTTTACTCGATTATTATTTCGATGTTTTCTTTTTTTCTATTTCTTTTCGTTGTACTAGCTTCCTTTTGTTTAAAACGTGCGCACGTATTTCGTGCGAAACTCCGACGTAATAAATTGATAAAGAAAGAAACAAATAAACAGTTACCACGGAAGATGAAAGGTGAGCTCTGAAAAAAAACGAGAGAGAGAGAGAGAGAGAGACGACCTTATATAAATTTCAGCATTTTATAAATAAAAAAAGAGAGGATCCTGAGGCATCATCTCGACAATCAATCTCTGGAGAAACGACCTCATAAATATAAGAGGCGTTTAAATCGCATGGCATTTATCGGCAAATTAAGCTTTATCGGCGCTTGGCGCGCTTTTGACCACCATTATCAGTTTTTTTCTTGCTCTCTCTCTCTCTCTCTCTCTCTCTCTCTCTCTCTCTCTCTCTCTCTCTCTCTCTCTCTCTCTCTCTCTCTCTCTCTGAGAATCGAGTTTCAAAAGCTTTTATTTCTCTCTTTTGTTACGCGCGCACTCATCGGAATTATATAGCTTTAAACGCGCGCAATTGGATTTACACTCGAATGTGATTCTCGGTTGGGGAGAATAATAGCTCGAAATTAAATGGCACATAATTATTCAAATTACCAGTGTACCAATCAGTCCAAGGGTTTTTTTAACGTTTTTTTTAACGCTGTGCAGTGTTCTTATAAATTAATTATATGGTAAATTGAGGAGTTTAGTTCAGAAATCTAATTTTCCGTTCACTTTAGTTTCAAACACAGTATTTCGACGTACTGCAGGTAATTTAATTAATTCATACAGCCAAAAAGAAAGTAAACGGAATTTGCGGTTGGAAATTAAATTACTAACGCGATTGTTACTGTATGATGTAAAATACTTAACGGATCTATTATTTAATTAAACCACCCGCTATGCGTCAAATCTCTCGTCAAATTCATGAAGTCAATTGGATTATACGCTAGAGATGTAGTTTCAGCACTCAAGCTCCTTAATTTACCATAAAAAATTTTTTTTCAGAGTGCCTAGTAAATCTTATTAATTAAAGCGTGTTATAATTAAGAGGGAGATGTTTGCTCTCTTGCAGTTTTTCCATTGTTCTGCCACCAACTGCAAATTGTGGTTTTCATAATACCGGAGCTTTTAATTTTGTATTTTCTGAGCTTTTTTAATTATACGCAGTTGCTGAAGCTTAACAAGACCTTCGCATTTTTAATTTAAAAATGCATGGAAATACAATGTTGGCAAGAATTAAGATCTACGCCCATTCTTGTGACTAAACAAATTGCAATTTTTTTTTCAATAAAGCATCCGCGAACTGGAAGGATATAGGAAGTAGCGGTAGCTACGCAATATCTAGTTACTCATGATAACGGTCTTCCTGCAACAAAAATTAAATTTTGAAAACCCTTACGTTTTTCAAAGTACACTTAATTTTGACGTAGTTCTTCGAATTCGCCAAGAACTCGCCTTTTCTTCGCTTTCTTTACTTATTGCTTCTCTTGCAAATTTTATAGCTCCTACAAGGAAAGAAGACGGCAAGACCTAACCAAATATTTTTATTTATCCTATTTCTAAAGATGTCAGTTGAAAAAAAAATTTTTTTTTGTAAGTTCTTTATCAAAAACAGAAACATCAAGATAAAAACCATGCAATTTAATAATTTTCGAGTAAATTTCAAAATTGCATTTTAATCATTGGATTCGGAAATTGATAAGATCAAATGCCTCGCCGAGATTTACGAATGTATGGGGGGGAGGGGGGGGGGTGGAAGTACAGCCCCATAAAAGCATCGGCAAACCATCTTTTCGGTCGCAAATGCACATTTAATGGCATAGATGCCGTAACGATAAACTTGCATCGTAAACGGGCCCATCGATTGCGAAATTGCCCTCCTCTGCGCGTAAAAAGATATCAATCATTAAAAATTGAATTCCCTTTTTTTGCGTGTATGTGTGTGCGGTATATAGCAAACGAAAATAAGACATGAATGTCTTTCTCCTCGTGAAGCTAAAAGCCGCTATATGCGGGACATGAAAGTCTGATTCCGCATAATTGGATTACCTACGTTATATCTCCAAAATTTTCATTCACTATTCATATTGCCATATTTCAATTTACGACTTCTTTCCGCGAGTCTTCAATAGAAAGAAAAATAGTATCGTAAATCACGAAATATTCACTATTCAATAAAAAAAATTGATATCAAGCATCTAAAGAAAAGAAAGAAAGTTAAACGGCAAAGTAGAATTATCCAAGTTGTTTGTCAAGCGAGCGTGTAAACACGGCCACTTGTCATCAGCAGCAGCAGCAGCAGCAGCAGCAAAACGATCACCACTACTTGCTCGCTCGCCTCGGCGAAGAAGAAGGAGGGAGATAGGGTATACGGCGGATAAGTGCGTGTCTCGTTTGGTTCTAATGAAGACACATAATGTGGTTGTTGTTGCAGATTTAATGGTGGGTCTGATATCGGTGCTGACGGATATCGTGTGGCGATCGACTGTCTCGTGGCACGCGGGCAACGTCGCCTGCAAGATCATTAAATTCATGCAGGTCGTCGTCACCTATAGCTCCACCTACGTTCTCGTCGCTCTTTCCATCGACCGATACGACGCGATAACCCGACCGATGAACTTCTCCAGGAGTGGTGAGTTACAATTTATTCTCTCACCCTTTTTCTTCTTCTTTCTTTCTTTCGTTTTTACACTTATCGCTTTCTTTAAGTTTTGTCTAACTTTATCACAGCTTAAAATTCGGTCGAAAAAATCAATACTAAAAACTATATCTAATTAAACAACACTGAAAAAAAAAATCCTCTTGGTACAAGAGGAATCCTCTTGTTATAAGAAGATTTTCCACTTAAAATAGCTGCCAAATTATTTCCTTTTGTTTTTGTAGCAAGAGGGTCCATTTGTTACAAGAGGAAATATTCTTGTTACAGGAGGAATGCTTTTGGTATAAGAGGAATGTATTCTTGTTACAAGAGGAATAATTTTGTAACAAAATTATTTTACTCAAAATTAAATTCCTCTTGATACAAGAGGTCTGTTTTTTTTCCCGTGAACATGTGCAGTACAATTATCAATGAAATATATAAACAGCTTCTTTTTTTTCATTAAAGCTCAAACATTCTTCATTTTTAATCACATTTCCGCGTACAACGCTAACGGCGCTCGGCGCTCTGTCGAAGCAATCGCAAAACGGTTAAACATTCCCCACGAATCGTCCATAAATCTTTTTCTCCAAGCTTTGTTTTGCGAATAATAACAGTTTCTAAGAATACTATACAGCGAAATAAGAAAAAATAAAGGATTTTAATAAATTCAAGCCACGCTCGCTGAAAAACGTTCTCCTTTACGACGCGGCTTAACTACTTTGGACTTTTGTCAAAGCCACGCAGCGAGAGAGAAAGATTGATGAAGGATTATAAATGTCGTTGACTCTTGATGGTAAAAAAAAAATATCGGTGTCCTTGTATACATTACGCTATAAGTCCTTCGACGTTCACTCGCATTATATCGATATAACTTTGACAAATAATCACCCCGCGCGTAAGCCTCTTCTGCGCATGGATTGATGTATTGTCGTTATAGACACGTGTCTGGAAAAGTCATATTGCGAAAATACTTTAATTTCACGCAAGCTTTTCGTATCATTGAAATCCAGCCGACGCGTTTCGGTCGGAAAAATCACAACGTCACTTTTATACTCTCTGTCGACAGATAAATATCTCAACTTTCACGAGAGTGTGTTTCATACTCGATTTCAATAATAAAAAAAAAAGACGTTGCATTTTCGTGACATGATTTCGAAAGTATAAAGTGGGTGTGCGTGTGCTTTTGGCAATTGCTGCAAAATACCCGACGAGCGAGAAATCAGGAATTTAGCTGTAAGGCAACTCGAGAGACAGATTTGCGACTTCTTCTTCGCGAGTTCTTTTTGGGAGGCGGCGACGACCAGGCGTGTGCTTGCCGTCCTTCCCCTTTTCTCCTCCGCACCTTCATTCGCCGACGGCGCGAGCCCTCGTAAAATTTCTCTTTGGGTTGAATAATCCGTGCGGTATCTTTATACGCGGGCTATTCTCAAATATTTTTCGGGAGCTCGGGCGTCGTCGATTCATCTTTCTTTTCTTTTCTTTTCTTTTTTTTTTGCTTGTCTCCCTTTCTTTTCTTTTTTGTCTTTCTCTTGCCACGCGAGCAGAATTCCTCTTTATTAAATTTCATCGCACTTTTTTTTTTTCTTTCATTCGACTTACCCGCGTGCTGAAACGTTTCTTCATATTCGAATATTTCAATAAGTACAATACGTGAGGCAGTTTTATTGTCTCTCATCCGTCAAAATTTTGCTCGGGGAATTAATATTGTCGAAACTTAATACGTCGATACACACACAGTGCACGATTGATTTTATTTTTATTCGTATACCTCATACAGATGCAAATTAAAAAATTGATTGATCAATCTATCGGGAATTTGTTCGACTGCGATATTTTAAGCTTTTATATTCGTTATCAATGCGCCGGGTAGTCGCAGCAGCGAGAGAGAGAAAAAAAACAGCCAATGAATAATAAAAGTTTCAAACCAATAGGATGCAGAGCACGAGCTTTGGTGACCATTGCCTGGGGCCTCTCGGTGCTTTTCAGCATGCCAATCATTTTCCTGTACGAGGAAAGAGTTGTCGAGGTACGTGTATTTCGAATGTGAAAACTGAAAGGCCAAATCGAATTATCGTATCAACTTGATTGCTTGTCCGACAAGCACGCGCCGCGCTTTTTTTCTTTCGGACACACGATTTACTGTCACATGATGCGTCGAATGATACTTTTGGCGAGTATTGATTGAACGTCATTGAATGATGTATAGAAAACGGATATTTTTTGTGCTTCTTTTATTTGATATATTGGGACGGCAAGTAAAGCTGTTAGAACGATATTTAAAACAATTAATAAAAGAAAATCTCAATTTTAATCCTGAAATCTCGAACTGCGCACACTATATACATAAATCAATTCACGATTAAAAAAAAATCATATTAAAAAGAAAAAAAAAGCTTTCAATAGAATAAAAATGAACTTATAAAACGTCAGTATGGAAATGATTCACGTGGAACTGACAAGCAAGTTCATTTGTGAGAAGATTGAAAGCCAAAGGCGAAAAATCAGTAGAAAATAAAAACAGAAAGAAAAAAAAATGATGATAAGTCAATATTGTACGTTAACAGGGTAAGAAGCAGTGCTGGATAGATCTGGTGACAGACACGAATTGGCGTATCTACGTGACGTTAATCAGCATAACGGTGTTCTTCGTGCCAACGGTGATAATCAGCGCTTGCTACATCGTCATAGTTTATACTATTTGGTCGCAGAGCCGAACGCTCAGGCAGGATCAGATGAGAGATACGAGGCGCGCCTCGTCGAGGGGACTCATTCTTAGGGCCAAAATCAAGACGGTCAAGATGACGTTCGTCATTGTTTTCGGTGAGTTCACTTTCTTTTCGCTGTTTCGTGTCTGGTAGAATTTTATTTTATTCGATTTTGACGTTGCGTTTGCTTGGTGTACACTTCTGTCACAGCAAAGCGAAAGGGCTTATTAAGGGGGTATCCTCGTATAGATCGATCAAAAAATCGATTTTTTTTTATTGCGTAAATTGATAGTATAACGTATACTTTTTTTTTTATTTATTTATTACCAAGTACAATTACAGCAGCAAACTAACAAAGTTAGTGCATATCGCAAAAACCTACAAATATATCAAAAGGTTTTAAATGATGGAATGAACCACACAATATCCATTTGGAGCACAATGTTGATTTATTAATCGACGTTTCGAGTCAC
>JAWWMK010044572.1:0-10993 GCA_035047105.1 Galeopsomyia nigrocyanea
CCGGGATGCGAGGCGATATTATAGAATACATTAGAAATTGTGTTAGTTGTCAAAGACAAAAATTAGTTCGAGTTAAGAATAGAGAGCCTATGGTTCATACAGATACTCCACTAAAACCATTTTATAAAATTTCTATAGATACGGTGGGTCCTCTTCCCACTACCCCGAATAATAACAAACATATTTTTACGGTACAATGTAACTTCTCAAAATTTATGATAGCTATACCTATACCTAATACTAAAGCTGTAACAATCGCTGACGCTCTAGCTAGAAACGTGATCGCAGTGTACGGAGCTCCGCGAGTAATCTTGTCTCATAGAGCAAAATCCTTTATCGGTACGGTTATGCACGAGTTATGCAAAATTTTTCGTATAAAACAGGTTAGCACTAGCGGTTTTAGACCTCAGTCTAATGCGTCACTCGAGAGAAGCCATATAGTGTTAACTGAATTTTTACGCCACTATACGAAACGATTTGAGGATTGGGATGTCATGATCCCTTACGCGGTAATGTCATACAACATCGTCACTCACGAATCAATCGGATTTTCGCCTTATGAGGTAGTATTCAGAGCACCTGCACGATTGCCAAATCATTACCCGAAAGAGAAAGTCGAGAGTTACGGAACCTATCTTCAAGAATTTATAACGCGATTATCAGAAATACATACGTTAGTAACGGATCGATTAGATAAGTCAAAGGAAAGGTCCAAACGTTATTATGCCAGGAACCTTAGACCGGTAGAATATAGAATAGGGGACAAGGTGTTTGTCGAGAAACAACCTCGAAGAGGGAAGCTCGATGAACATTACATAGGACCTTTTGAGATAGTCGATGTACTTGATAGAAATGACGTTATTTTACAGTTAGGTTCTGGTAAACGCATTCTAAAGCATAGAGATAAGATCAAACCCGCTTATGTCAGCGGTAGTTCGGACTCAGAATAGAGTAAATCAAGTTAGTGGATTTTTTTATATAAGATGTTTTCAGTATATACATTAGTTAGTAACGAAATGCTTCATGCGATTCCAGTTGTCATGTTTCTGCTATTATTCGGACTTACGTTACTTGGAGTAACTACCGGACGAGTTGAGTACAATGCCCGGATTACCAACAATAATCCTGGGCTTTATTTTGAACACATGCCAGATGTGCTTGAAGTAGAGGGGTTTGTAAAAATATTAATATCCTATAATGGCAAGGCAGCCGATTTGAATATCGACAGATATTGGGATTTTGTAGAAATGCTAGAAATAAAATGCCGGAAAGCCGACCTTCTTGACGAAGAACGAGAAGCGAAAACTTTAGGCAAGAGTTTATTGAATGCACTAGACATTTCAAACAAACTCAAATTTAAGCTAGAAAGGAATTCATCATCACTAACCCTACTTGACGATGACTCCATCATGCAATATTTAGAAATCATCTATGACGGCGCGAAACAAAATGACGACATACAAACGGCGGCAAATTCTTCGCGCATAATCCTTCCTTCATTCCTCCCGTACATTAGTGCAAATGCAGAAAAAGCACTAGCGTTGTTTTCTAACCCGCATAACGAAATTCTGCGAGCGTTGAAAAAGGATTCGGAAAAATACAAACGCGTACTCAACCGTACGAGTAACCTCGTCGCCATGCACCGCGAGGCTTTAGATTCGGTAGCAAAGATCGTACGAGTACTCGAGGAAGGGAAGATCGCGAAACATGTATTAACCGATTCAATTTTGAATATATTAGAACATAAGATCAGGCAGTGGAAGCCTTTCGCTACCTTGCCTCTTTCAGGTAAAGAGCTCACGGCTCAAGATTTATTAACAGTTTGTAAAATTAGAGTAGATTTTAGATCACTCACTTTATTAGTAGAATTAGAGGTACCACTAGCAAATTAATTCAGTTTCAATATGTTTAATATGCACCCATTCTCCACGCCACAATATGACAACGGAACCTTTGAAGCATTAAGTCTTATCTATCGACGGTTCCTTTATTTATTAGTGGCGAGAGAAAATTGTACCCGATTTTTCGCAAACGACACTATGTTACAAGGCTGTAGAAGACTGCCATCGACATATTTGTACGAAGCGATCAAATCCCGAATATACGAATTATCAAACAACTCATGTGAAACCGAACTATTTACGGGGTCAAGGACTCAAGTCGTAAATGCGTGTAATTATCACTGGGTTCCGATGAAAGTAGACTTTGTAAAATACCTGACATACGAGAAAGCTTGGTTGTACTCAATGAATTTTAGAACGAATGTCTCGACAGATTGCTCTGAGTTAATTTCGCGATTTTTCATTGAAGGGCTCGGTGTCCTCTTAGACAAACCAAATTGCACTCGTTACTTAAATAATACTATTTTAACAAATAAAAACGCTAATGCGTTAGAATTAGAACGCTTGTACCAGGATCCATTAATGTTACATGTGTTTGGTAAAAACCGATATTCTCACTACTTTAGTTTAAAACATTTTAGTCCTGTTACAAATCCGCCGACAACTACGGCGATGCCGACTATGAATACAAAATTAGAAGTTACGATTACAAATGATTCCATTGAGTCAGAAACTCGTGAAATGACTATCGGAACTACGACGCCTATTATGAATTTTTCCTCTACTACTGATCAATCGCAGGTCGATATTGAGACAACTACTATTGGAAGTATTGAAACTGCAAAAATAGATCGAAACGATAATAACAGTAGCGAAACGGTAGAACCTCCCCGCGTAAATTTCGATGCGAAGGAAACTGATGATGAGCCCCAGAAGAGAACGGGACTCATAATTGCTATCGTTGTAATAATATGCCTATTAATATCAATGACTATTTCATCGGTTTGGGCATCGTGACTAGTTCGAAAACGAAAATATGCCCATCACTTCGAAGTAAGTCTACCGACGGTTGAAGAAAACCCCCCACGAGAAGGAAAATTCAAAAACGTCCGCTACTCAAACTTAGTGCATATCCTTGAAAGTGATGTATAATTCCCAAATAAAAATTTTTTTTCCCCTGAAATGAATTTCTGGAAGGGTTAACATTTCTTATGTATATACATCTATATTACAGAACGTACAATGACAGAAAAATTATTCGTCTCCATGTCAATTTGTCTATTAATAACAAGCTGCGCCGTTGAAATCCCGAACTCCATGTCGACAATATATTTAGAGAGACTACCAGACGCGTATAACGTAGAAGACTATGTACAAGTTTTATTAACATTTAAAGGTGAAGGCGTCTCGCTCGAAATTGACCGATACATACGTTTCCATGAACGGTTGAAATCAGCGTGTATTAAAAGTAATATGACTGGCAAAATTCCGGCCATAACTAACATGCACCGACGGTTGTTATCAACTAATGGTGTTCTCACTAGTACTAAAATATACATCACTCATGGAACTCATAACCTTCGCCCATTGTCATCTCATCAGCTTAAAAATTATTCACGCTTGCTAAACATAAAAACGATGCCTGTAGGGGAAGTGTTAAATATATATAACCAAAATATTATTATCACACATCCGAAACTTCCCCGAATTGATGTCTCAACTGAGTTAGCCCAAAGCTGGTTTTCTGTACCTCTCGAACTTACCCTAAATCAAGTAAAGGATAAAATTGCACAAGAGACTATAACGAAGTCATTGCAACATTTAAACACGTTGGTAAACCAATATAAAGGCCTACTAAAGGATTTTCGGGGTATGATCGAGGGATTAGACCAAGGGGTAATAGATCCTCGGTTAATGACCTCAACGACACTCAAAATGTTGAGAAGGGCGATAAAGTTATGGAACCGCGACGCGACCCTCCTCATTCCCCATGCGGATTGTTACGTGACGTATATTATTACAATATTATTTTTGTTTTACTCAGTACTTTTCTTATTATATTCTTATTATATTACTATTACATTATCCAACTTATATTACTATATCCAAAATGTATGCATATGCGTTGTACATGCCTAACACATACAATTGCATATGCACACATGCGTTATATTATATTATATGCGTCGTCTCTCTCTCTCCGTAATTTCTCCACGATGCACTGTGAGTCGCCACCTTCCAACGACGATGATTGATGTACGGAGGTGGGGGCAGATGCAGCTGCACCCAGGCAATTAACACGTAGTCAATTAGTCCTGTTCCGGCCGCTAATTGAGCGAGCCGTAGTAAAATTTTGATTGAAATTAATTGCCACATAGAAAAACGTGTCCGGAAAATTTTGTTGAATTAAAGCTTCTAAATTGTTGCGAGTTTGAATTTGTTACTACTTATTTTTACTAAATTGATTCGAGAATAAAATCACCTTGAAAAATATAAATGTCGTTATTGTGAAAAAATCAGAGAAGAAATTTGTTACAAAATTTTGCGAATTGAGAAGAAAGAATAAGTAATTTTCCGGGAAGGACCCAAAAGATTGAAAACACCAAAAAGAAAATTGAAATTATATCAGAAAGAGAGAGAGAGAGACATATCTATATTCCAATACTACTCTCTAATTATACAATATATTTTGATTGAACAAAAGGTTGACAAGTAAGTCAATAAATATTATTGGTAAAATAAAATCTAGTTTACAATTTCATTACACGTCTACATGCTTGCGGCCGTATATCTCATTCCATCTATCGCGCTAATCGTGATATAATATCCGAAAGTATTCTAATTTATTCACGTCTATAAATCTAATTCATGCTATCAATGAGGTAGAGTCGCGAAGTACGCAGTTTGCTATTCTTTAAGATAACCCACCCCATGGCAACCGCATGGTGAGCATCGAGCGTATGCATACACGCGGCACGGCCACGCTCAAACTATAATCCATCTTCATCTAGTAGATTTATCCGGTAAATAAATAAAATAAAATCAGAAATAATAATAATTGAGTGCGAACAATCATTTTGCGGCAATATTTCATTAAAGGAACGAAGTTGTGAAAACGTGTCTGCAAAGTACCTGCTGGCAGACACGAGCGCCCGAGCGTCCGCCATTTTCTGTAAAGGAGTTGGTATATGGTAAGAGCGACTGCGTCGGGCACCCGTCCCTTGCTGGTTGCCTATGATTTTGGCCGATATAGATAATCCTTGTTTATCCATTTTTTTTAAATATTTATTTATACGGTTTCGGATACTAGATAAATATAATAGATCCTCATTAGGCATTTTCGGATAGAAATAATTTAAAATAACTGCATATTTGGAATATATATAAAACTGTCAATAATAATTAGTTTTTTTTATTTATTATAGTTAGTGAAAATGAGAAGTTTTCTCGATTATTATTATAGAAAACATTATTTATTTCTTTATTAACGAGTAAGCATAACGAACATTTACAAACAGAGATAAATAATAAATAACGTATAGGTAGGCGGGGCCCTACTGATAGCAATAAACCCAACGAGGGTAGATACCCCTCGTTGCTAAAACGGTATCTCGACGCGCATCAAAGATAGCACGTCACACGGATATATATATACCGGACATTTTGCACATCAGTACTACGAGTGTAGGAATGACGAATAATACTTTAGTAATCGAAATAGAGTTACCCATAGCTTCAACCTCGATAGTTAACCTTTACCAATTACACTCACTTCCGCTCGTGACGTTTAGTGAAACTTTCCGACCCGAAATGCATTTTATCTCAGGAATCCAAAAATATATAGCCATAAATACCGCCAACCATAGTTTTGAATTACTCGTAGAAACGGATTTTAATAAATGTCGAGAAACCGACTTCTCACTGATTTGTAATGATTTAATAGCTACACGCGACAGTAATACCTCTGTAGTTTGCGAATGGCTAGTTATAAACAACAAAAAGATTAACTTGAATTTATCCGATGCAGGGCATAGGAGTCGGCCACCTGCCCCATACGATTCTTACGTGGATTTTGCTTTACAGAATCAACTATTCTAGATACTTGTTAATTATAGTTTATCAAATCTTAGAAGGTATTAAATAAAACTTAACGATTATTCAACGATTATTTAACGATTATTTAATGATCTGGGGTATTAGTGAGTTATGGTAATATAGATTTATATATATATATACATATACGTAAGTATAACGCGTTAGTAGGCCGGGCCCCATTATAGCAACATACCCAGCGAGGACAGGTACACCTTGTGGCTAAAGAAGAGTACCTCGACGCGCATCTCAGATTGCACGTCACATCGTACTGTCTGGTAAGATACAGCGCTTATCGTCCTTCGAACTTAGAGCCAATTTTTGCTCTTTCACAGATTGCAACACATGAAGTTTGGAGTGAATGTTTCATTGCTCGCACGTCATTGTTTTATTTTCAAAGAGGCATCGATAGAAGTCGTCAATAGTGATTATACTTCTGACAATCGAGCTTTTAACTACCTTAATTTTTTTGATTGGTTGCTGACCCTCGATTTCCATGCTGTACATTTTACTGCGTAAGCCGACGAATTCGAGAAGCAAACGAGAATTTCTTTCGTCTTTCATCTTTCCGACGATTTTTTCGTTCACCAACGGCATGGTAAATCGATTATTCTCACCGTAGTCGGAAGTATCGAACTCATCGATGTTTGCTTTCATAAGTTCATAGGGATCAACGTTGCGGATTTCGTAGATCACGCTGTCCCTATCTGTATAAAGTAGCATACAGTTATCTCCAACTTTCTCTCTCATAAACTCGTATTGGTATAAATCAACGTCTTTGACAGATCCAAAACAGCGAAACCGACGTAGATTGGCTTCGAAATGGTGATTTCCGTGCGTGAAAGCTGCACAGCTACACAGTTCTCGCTGAAGATAGCCGAGCTATGAAAATTAGGTTTGGCGATAAGAGATTCTGCACCATAAAGTCCTCCCCATTTGTTGACTAGTTTGACGTCTACTCTCTTTCGCTCGTTCTCTAGCGTCTTTCCATACACGGAGTTGTTGAAAAGCTTGAAGAGGAGCTTCTCGAAATCGTTTTTTGCAGCTGCTCTTTTTGCGCTGTTAAGATCGATATAACACTTCAGCCACGGCCGTTGATAGAACTTGAGCGCTCGATGAATTTTTTTTAAACGTAGACCGTGCTTGAGAGCTTGCTTGAGTGAGCGATAAAGCAAGACGTACCGTTCTTTGTCGTAAAGTGTATGTAGTTAGCAGCTTTTTTTGCTTGGAGCCTGGCGGTGTTATGTGTTCAGGACAGAACGGTAACTCTTTGTGAGCGTTGTGTAATTCCTGTAGATACTCGACATCTACCTTGAGAATGTAACCAACAGGGCTATCGTCCGACATATCGAAAAAGTTTTGCTGCTGCAGTTGAATCTTTGAAATCCAATCGAAGCCTTCGTAAGGTAAACTTTGAGTCATTGACCAACCATACTGATTATTGAGGTCTTAATACATTATCCAGCACGATTCTTTTGTATCATCGTAGCCTTCGCTCATGTAGCTAGATTGTTGGCCTTAGCATAGCGATTACTGCATTGACTTACTCCTCCTCTTATTCCACGCTCTACGAACAACAGCATGTCAATGTCAGTCAGTAGTTCTAATTCGATTTTTGTATGCTTGAGCATAGCATCCCACGATAATTCCGGTGTCGTGCAGTAGTACGCGGGATCCAATCCATATGACTCTATACAGTTGTTTCGAAAATTTTCAAAAACGTCGGCCAGTAATAAAACATCAGTTTTAAGATACAGGTCTGAGTATTCTCCAAGCGAATTGATGTCGAATGCATTCCAAACAGTCCTTGCATGCTCGTAGTCTCCGACAGAAATGTGCGTATCGTTCAACAGGTTGTAGAACTGATCTTTACTCCGTAACTCTTTCTCTTTTAACTTTCCGAGTGACGAGACGTAATCGTACGGAAAGACTCCTTTTCTCTGCAACAGAGTGATTTGTTCAGCTGTGTATCCATCATCTCTAGTAAATACCTCCTCGACGATTTTCAGTTGAGGTAAAGTAGATGCCAGTCTCTCGAGAGAATCTGGTAGGAAGCGTACAGTATCGCTAAATCGAAAGTGGATATCGCTCCCATCGATATATTTCGTGAACGAGATGTATCGTTCTTTCGTTTGTGGAATCAGACTCATTCGTCCATCAAAACATGTAGTTATTTCTTTAATGAACAGATGAGCATCATAATTGCTAAGATTATGAAACATGATAGGTATCATGCGTGAGCTCTTGTAACTGAGATTACACGAATTGTATGCAGGTCCTCGATAACCGAAACAAAATTTAAAAAAAAATTCAAGGTTTAAATGATTATTAGTAAGGAAAAGTAAAGAAAAAAATTACTAACCGTCCTGTAAAGTGACAATGATCTCTCACTTTTTTCTATTCAGGCTTAAATGGTTTTTCACAGATATGGCATATCGTGGCTTCGGAAAACGCAATTTTTTCATCGTTTGTGAGCGGTATCATAGGCACAGGATTTTCGTATAAAACTTCCAAAGTTTTGCTGAACTCAAAAAGTTCATTAGCAAACCAAACAGCAGGTGAAATATCCTCAACGTTTATTTTACGATGTTGTTTATACCATGAAAGCTCCTCATCGAAACTGCATTTTATATACAGTCCAACTGTAAGCTTCGTGTTCTTGATACACTCGCTCATTATCAGTGACAGGCTTCAACAGAGACTCAAAATCAGGGTAGCCAACGAATTCTACTCTCTCTTTATTCCTATAATTCTTGAATTTTAATATATTGTCATCCTCGTCAGGAAGCAGAATTTTGCATTTGTTTATTTCTACACAATCAATAATATGTTGATTCAATTGTTCTTTGAACTTGAAATAATGCAGGCAGCGATCACAAATATGTAGTTTTCTCTTTTGTTTCGAAATTGATGAGGCGATGAAAGCCGAGAGATTTTTTATCCATACATAATGGAATTTAAAATCAGCATTATTATTAGAACAATCATCGATAGAACTCGCGTTTTCATTTTCATCGACGTAAGTATCTTGTACAAGAAGCAAATTTACATGCTTTACTTTTTTGGCTGATGTAAGGTAGCAAGATGATACGTCATAATTCTCACTTCGTTTTTTCAGAATATATAGGTTAATGGATATATCGTTCAATCGCTCAAACTTAGGAATTTGCGACGGTGTTACGGGGAATTCGATACCATCAAATTTAAGCTTAGCAGGTTCAATCATATGTTTTTTATACTTCGATACACGCTCTTTGTGCTTTTCAGGCTCATAAAGCGCTGACAGAACCTCAGCCCATTGAAAGCACTTATCATCATTATTCTGAAAATTAATACAAGCGTGCCTATTCTCTATAACCGCCGGAAGCTTTATGAAAGAGCTGCCACCCATAGGATTGAATTTGTTGAGCATTACAGTCAAATTGAGAACTGAGAGAAGGGACCAACCGGAGTCTCTTTGCTCAAACTCTTCCATATCTCGCTCGATCGGCTGCTGTAAATTAGTCGAAAACCATTATTTCAAATCAGTTGTCTGATAAATCGGCATACCTTTAGTATTGAAATACTTCGTTTCACTTTTTTGCTCTTTTTCTTTGAATACAGACAACATAGCCTTCGCAGAGGTGAGAAGTCCCAAACAATTTTCATAACTACGCTTCCTCAAAGAGCTTACAGACTCGAGTCCTACAATTCTCTCTAATGACTTGATACCTTCGGTGACTAAGTCGAGCCAACGCTGAATATCCGCAGCATCAGCCAAGCCAATTGAAGCATTATGAATCGAGAGTTGCAGCATTCGATGCGTGTCCCAATAATACTGGGGGCTTGGAAACGGAGTAACGACTGGAATCAAGTCGGATGACATTTTGTTCACTCTATCGAGAGAGAGAGAGAGGATTGAGATCCTTCAACTCCAAGCAAGGTCTGACTGAATCGTCGACAGCGATCTTATTTTATAGCCTCCTGAAAAAAAAGTGGAAGGGATACGTACCCGCTATTGGGTCGGCAAAGCTGCGCAAAACAGTATAAAAGGACGACTGATCCATTCAGAGGACTCATTCTCATCAACGCTGTTGAACGAATAACTTGGAGCGTTGAAGCAACAAAGCCATTAAAATGGAGTATGTACTTGATGTACAGGGATTCGAAACATCTTTTAATCAGTTTGTTTTCAAAGAGCTGGCAGCTCTCCCGCTCCAAGAAGATGCAGTTTCCACTGTATATCTCTTCCAATCACCCTACAAATGGGAATTCCTGTCAAGCGATAACAAAAGCGAAAATAGATGGTTGGAAGCAAACTATCATGCAATTCCCTGCAGTTCAGGTGAAATCTCACACAGTGACATAAGCAGGACACTGTGGACTGTCTTAAGCGGAGAAAAAAAGCTCTATGTTAAGGGGCTAGAAAAGAAAAGATGGTTATCCACTGTGCTGCCCAAGGTTGTAAATATTTAAGATGAATTTACATGTTGTCCAGCCTTGAAAAAACTTGAGAATGAAGATGAAGCCTGCAAGCATCACGTTCTCTGCCTGAATCCTGTCTGCGCTGTTCAGAATGTATACAAGCTAAGGACATGGCTCCTCAATAACAAAAAATGCGAGGAAGAAAAACAAAAAACCGATATCGACGACGACTACAATGACGATGATGATGATGATAGAGGCCTCGATACTGTTGGTACTTTTAAACCAGCAAACACTTCTCGAACATGTCTTTCCATGTACAGTTGAATTGATTTTTTTTAAATGACAAATAAAAAAATCTGAATAATATATTTTCATTTTTAGTTTTTTTTGTCTAATTACAAATCCCTAATTTTATATTTGTTGATGTACTATTTATGTAAAATAATTTTTCATTTTTCACAACTAACATGTTTTGAGAGAAAATTAAACATCATTATCGATAATAATTAGTCAAAATTTTATCTTTTTTACTATTGGATTGATTATTGATTGTATCATACAAATAAATAGAAAAAGAATATCATATCTCTTATTAATTAAGCTGTTACACGTTTTTTGTAAGACTCGATATTTATGGCCGTAATTTTAAATCT
>JAWWMK010044583.1:0-10991 GCA_035047105.1 Galeopsomyia nigrocyanea
CGTCGTCTGGGCGGTTTACGCTTACAAGGAGAGTGCAGCATCTTCGGGTCACCGATTTACTTGTAACTTTGGGAACTCATTCTGTACTTAAAAATATGTAAGAAGCCACGTCGATTCGGTCTAATACTCATTTTTCCCATATTTATGGGCTATTTTCATAAAATTGGACAAAATAAATGGCAAAATATTTTTTTAGCGAAAAAAATATAACACTGCATTTTTTTGTAAAAAAAAAAGGCTATATAATGTTAGGACCATCCACAAAAAAATATTTTAAAAATGAGCTTCTTAAAATTGATAACCGAATATCTATAAGACGTGATATCATAAAAATTATTAATTAAATATCTACCTTATGTATATGGCTAAATAATTCTGTAAAGAAGAGTTAATAAAGCTTAGATAAAAAAAAATTCATCAAAATTTTCGTAAATCTTTTATCGAGTTTTCCATTTTTTCGCAGCTGCGGTAAAGTCAAAACTATCCGTTAAGTGACACTTGATATGCAATTAACATATTTTTTTCTTAAAAAATTCTCAATATATTTAACAATTCATGCTTTCTAACAGTCATATATTGTGTTGAAAATTTATACATTTCTTCCGTTAACCCTGTCGTTACATAATGCTGTATGCGCAGAAGTTCTATATATAATACAAGCCTAACGGCGCGGACGGGGTGAGCGAGAAGAAGGGATAGAAAATTTGTCGTGGCTCAGAGCAGATCGTCTTTAATCCAGTCAAGTCGACATTTGTACGAAAATCAATAGAATATCAAGTGCATCTTTATTTCGTACCTTTTCTTGACCTTTATTTTTCTTTTTTTTCATCAATACACTCATACATCGACTAGAAACTTGACAATGTTGGTAAGTGCTGTATACCTTTGAAAAGTTTGTTATTTTAACCGCGACCACACCCTCCGGATCATGGATTCTGCTTAAACTTGGTGAGTGACTTTTTTGCTTAGAATTAGAAAACTCTTGAAAAATTCAGTCTTATAGACTTCTTTTTTCGTGATTTACGTCGCCTTACATCTAAAAAATCGAAATTGAATTCGTCTTTTAATTCCAAAAAATAGACGCAATAGATCTATTGTAAGTCGAATCACATGCCGCAATACAATGCTGGAATAAAATCCTTCAGATTGAAAAAAAAAATTTGTTGAAAAAAGTCGTTTGTGCCGTCTTAAGCATGGCTACACTGAAATAATAAGCCAAAATTCTGGTGAAAGAATTTTATAAGACAACTCATTTTCAAATTGAAAGTATTGTGACTTTCTGGTTTAAACTTTTTCAACAAAATGGTTTTCAAACTAATGGGCATCTCTGAAATTATAATTGATCTATATTATTTCGGGAGATGTTTACGTTTAACGGCGAACTCAATTTTCCACGTTATTAAATGTGAGAATGCATAAGTCACAGACAAAGGCCAGTAGGAGAGAATACTTCGAGGGGTTTCTATTTCTATACAAAGGATAGTCACTTGCCGAAATTTAGCATAACTCAATAGAACAAAGAATGTCATATCCCCTTATTTTAATTAAATAACGTTATACGACCGACTATTATTGAAATTTAATATATTTGAAGAAAAATACAAATTATAAAGAACAACATCGTTTTTGAATAATTTTAATAAACACTCCTCTGAGCTTTAGTTCACAAGTGTGGAATTATTTTGACAAATATACGCATTTTATAAGTGCTAAATTTTTTTGCGTGCCAGTTAGGCGATATTTGCCAATTGATAAAATCCACTATATAGTAAAAGTAGACGAAGTGAAGTCAGTTAGTATTGAATTTCGGACGTTCGAACTTGTTCATATCGAAATTTGAAATTGTATAAAACGTTCGAAATTGAATTATTGCAATCTGCAATATGCGCGCGAGGCGCGCCTTAGTGGATAGTGAAGATAAAAGTATAGCGATCGTACAATTTAACAGATTTACTGATGCTTGCTAATTATCATGTTTATTTTCATTTACTTCGCCATGATATCATTGCTCTAAACAGTTTGAGTGTAGATTTTTAAAAATTTTTATCGTGAGATTTTAATTGTATTTTGAGGAGACATTATTATCATTATATTTTCCTTACAACTTGGCTTTTTTATTAAATGATTTTTGTATCAAAAATTAAGTTTATTTTCAATAACTTTCAATGACGGTTTACATTTGAATTGAGTGGGTATGAAAAGGCAGTGATCAGAATCAAGATTGTAAAATTATAATTGAAAATTTCATTATTGTTCCCATTGTACTTTTTACTCGATTAATCCATAGAATAACATTCAGAAATATAGTATAACTGTAATAAAAACATCATGACTTATTGACTTTCCAAATTATCAGTCACTCAAAGTCACCACCATTAATCTATGTATATATTCGACTTATTTACATAAAATATGTAATCAATTTTCAATGGCATGCACCCACTACACTTTCGCATGAATAGAAGGACTCGACGCAATAATAAGGGGTTTAACCCTCGAACCAATCGAATAACTACTAAGCCCGCCCCCTTATTGCGTCAAGCCCTTCCATTCAGCCGACTAGCTCTACATTCCGATCGTTTCTTAGCCACAAATTAGAAAAAAAGAAATCTATAATTTCAGATGTGCCGTGCCAAAAATTGCACCTGCCCTCAGCACCGATTCTTGGATCGTTTGAAGAAAGAACAGAACGAGGAGGCAAAGTCGATTCTTGAACAACTGGAAAACCTCAGCGAATTGAGAGACAAATCTGGATTGACGTTGCTTCACTATTCGGTGAAATACGGCAATGTAGAAATAACGCAACGTTTAATCGCCGAAGGATGTAACGTCAATGCCGAAGACGATTCCAAAATCACTCCGCTGATGCTGGCTGTGAAAGCCAGTGACGTGAAGACAACCAAAATTTTGATCGAAAATAATGCCGACATTTACGCGACCGACCGCGACGACACGAATAGTTTGCAACTGGCTTTCTATTTGTGTCTCTCCACGTCGCCTCACGCTCTGAAACCGAATTTCAATCCGCACCTGATTTTGAAAATGTTGTTCGACAAAGTTAATAGCGACTTCGCGAAGGGCACGCTGACGGGACTCGCGGTATTCAAAGCGAACGATTTGGTAAAGTTCGCCATCGTCGTTTTTGGCAACCCAGAGATAACGAGATTTGTCTTGGAAAATCGTTATCCAATCAATTTCCGCGAGCCTGAGCGAGGTTGCACAGCCCTTCACTGTGCAATCCGTATGGCGAGATTCGAAAACGCCGACATGTTAATGGATTACGGTGCGGATATCAACGCGTTGGACAAGGACGGCTGCTCGCCTTTGAGAGAGTACACGTCGTATTTCGAAGGTACGTTGAAACTCGAGGACGTGGATGTAAAATCCGAGATATTGAAGTGTTTTTTGAAATACTCGAGCAGATTGTCGGCGTGTCATTCCCGCGGTGGTTTCACCGAGTTGGAAAGATTGCTGGTGTACGGGAAGAAAAAAACCGTGAGAACGGTGTTCGAAAGCAACATCGATGTAAAATCTTGTATTCGAGAGGGTAAATCACTTTTGAGCATGTTCATTCACAACAAAGACGTGGGTGTTATCGATCTTCTCGACGAATTGGATATCAAGTTCGAGCCGAACGAACGCATCGACAGATTTACACCGCTGATAGAATCAGTGATCGTTAAGTGCCCGAAGAAAGTTGAATTTTTCCTGCGACACGGCGCTGATGTGAATTTCACCGATTTCACGCCGTTCGAGGGTAGACCTCTGTCGCACGCGATGATACTTTCAATCAAGAATCACGACGAGGAGTATAACGTGGCAAAGATTATCGAGTTGTTGCTGCAATACGGCGCCGCTGGCGTTCAGACTTTCTTCGGCGAGAGTCAAGATAATCCTTTCTGCCTTCCTATGAAAATCATCGTCGCCCACTTGGCTCTACTCGGGACTGTCGATAAACCGACTTTGACCGAATTGTCTCGCAGTATCATCGAGTCGAAACCACAGCTGAAGAAATACTTTGATTTATGCACGAAGCAACTCGAGGATATGAAGAATTTCAATGTGAACGGCACGTTGACGCTGTTCAATTTGTTGTGCGAGAGCGAAGAGTCAGTTGTGGTTTACGCTCGAAATCAAGAATTGGTATCGTCGTGGAGAAACGCAATGAAGAATTTTTCTCATTTGGAAATGTATTACATGAATGCCTTACAGAGAAGACTTTCGATAGTATTAGACGAAGCGAAATTGATGGATAAAGCTGCCTTGGTCGTCGGAGTATTGACAGGGCTGTGTATCGAGTTATATAGTGCTATTGTGTATAAAATAATTAGTTATTTGGACCATAAAGATTTAATTAATTTATGTGAAATTAAGATCGGATAAGTACTGAAATATTTATCTAAACGATTCAAAGTTACTTTTTCGCTATATGCCCGCTTAAAAAAATGGATTTTCAATTCCTCCCACGAGTAAAAAAAATATTTTTGATGCGACTACTTTCGATTAATAAAAATTGATATTCTTTATAAAGTTTTTTCAAATATCCTATTTTTATGATGATCCTTTGATCGATGTTATCTGAGTTAAAGGTCGTGCGATCTCGATTATATTACTTTATAAAATTATTGTAAATAGATCCCAGCTCAAGTTATAGACAAGATATAATAAGCCAGCCCTAATGCTGGCTACCTTCAGTTTGATTTTTCACATAAATAGCCATCTATTCAGTGATCAAAGGCTTATAGGATATTTCTTACATCTTCTCATTACATTTTGTGCTATAAGAGATCATTCCTTCAAATTTAAAAAAAAATCGACGATTCGGTACCCCGACACTCTACTAGTCAGTATACCTTTGCATATCTAAACGCGTGAGTTAATGTTACGTAAATCATCAAAATATTCTTCATGCATATTTATGGTAACCTATAATAAATAACAATGTCCTAGGTATACTTGTTCCTCACTTAATAATCTGCGGACAGGTGTTCAGGTGATAAATGTGCCATATGCCTTATGAATTGGGAAAAGTGAAATTTGAAATTAATTGAAAGCTATAAAAGCATATTGTTTCATAGTTATCTAATACTAACTTGGCTCAATGTTCGTTTTATTGTTTAATTTTTTAAATACGTATACGTTGAACTTTTTATAGATAGGCTTACGTTATACGCTTTGTTATTGTTCCTATTTTAAAAATATACGCATTCGTTTTGAGAATTCTAATGTAAGTGTATCAGAACTATTATTCAGAAAGAGTTTGGTAGACTCTTCGATTAGATGCACAATCATTGATTGTTTTGTGACTTCTTAAAAACATTTATCTGCACAATTCATAAACTTTAAAAAATTAACTTAAACTTTTTCGATAAAATCAAGCTTGACAATCCATGCCAATTTATAATATCTTAAGAAGGCGTAATTACGTTATTGAGATCATTTTAAACTCATAAGAATGATACTACATCTTGAATGTATTTTGAATATTCTAAGTCTATTGCAAGTTTTATAATTTGATTTTTGAATGTTGCCAAATAATATTAAATACATATTTTTGTTAAAATCATGTAATTATATAACATGTTTCGTTAATTTTATATATTATTGTTGCAGACAGCTTTGCAGGTAAGCAAAATATTGAAAGCAACTGATTGAAAATGCAAATTTAAATAAAAATAAAACAGTGATTTTTCAGAATAATCATGCTACGATTCAAAAGTATTGTATCTCTTTCATCTGAAGAGAACATAAATAAAGTAAAGAATTTAGAATCATAAGTTCTGTGCATAATTTACTCTCTAACGAAAAGGTCAGTATTGCATAATTTGTGAAATTTTCAATAAATTCAAATTTTCCACTGTTTCATACATTTATTTATTTTATTCGTCGATAATCCCATTTCCATTGAATTTATAATATTTATATTTGGCTAAATAATATCGTTATATTCTGCAAATATTTGATCGCGAAAAAATGTTGACTCTGAATGCTATGAATTTGAAAGTAATTGCATATATACTGGGTATCATATAAGTATAAGTTAATAGCTATGAATTTGAAACTTTTTTAATGTACTTTTGAAACGTATTTTTAATTTTAATGACTCAATGACACAAAAAAATATGCTGATTTGCGCTGGAAATAGCTGATCGGATGAATGTTGTGTAGTAACACCCAAAATTGTCATTTTATTTAATTGCGCATTCAAATAATTTTGACGACAAAAAAAATAACAGGTGGTTGCATGCACATACATTTTACGTAGGCGAGTTAGCAAGGAGAGGGGATAAAAAATTTGGCGCTGCGCAGGACGGATAATCACAAAGTCACCGTTCGTTCAAAAAATCAATAGAATCCCATTGTGCACGGATTTTCCCTCTATACATACTACGGAATTTTTCTTGACTTTATTTTTTTCCTTTTCGTTTTTCAATTTAGTCACATATCTACTGCAATCTTTACACTATGTTGGTAAGTGCAATATAACTTTAAAAAATGTGTTATTTGTAAAGTGAGAATACATCCTTAGGGTCATGGTTTTTACTGAAACTCACATCTAATAACCTGCAAAATCGAGTTTCTCATTGAATAAAACAAATAAAACATCCCTCATGCTAATTCCTCAATTGTAATTAATTTAATAAATATCGATATAAAGCCGAGTTAAATTTGTATAGCTTGATAAAAAAATTTTTTGAAAATAGATGATGAACCATTATACCATTATAATCGTACATTGTAGTGACATTATATTATTTTTTTCGTAAATAATTTAGTTCTCTCTTTCTGTGAACGTTAAAAAATCAAGTTTACAATTTCAACAAATTTCTCTATAAGCATTCATATTATTGAGTCGTATGTAGAATGTAAAATCAAAATGTTAAATCACGTCGGTTTAAACTTTTCAAAATTCTCAATTGCTCGAATTTTTCTCTTTTAACTTGTGTATTTAAGTCATTTATAAAGTAAATAATCACTTTGCAATTAACATGCACTCGATACGATTTCATATCAGTTACGGAGTAACGCTAACTCTCACTCTGATTTTCGATCTTAGCCATAAAAATATTGGAGTTTTTTTTTAAAGATTCTAACAATTTCAGATCTGCCTCGAGGAAAATTGCAGAAGCTTTCAGCATCGATTCTTGGATCGTTTGAAAAGAGGGCGGAACGAGGGTGCAAAGGTGGTGCTTCGACAAGTGGAGACTCTTTGCAAATTGACTAAAACTTTGAGATCGACATTGCTCCGTAGGTCAACCAACATTCGAAAATATGGATGAAAATCGCCAAGTATTGAAGTATTTTTTGAATCATTTGGAAAATAGTTTGAACATAAGTCGCGGAAATGATTGCTTTACCGCGTTGGAAGGTATACTGATATATGAAAAGGAAAGCACTGTAAGGGTGATATTCGAAAGCGGTGTCGATATATATAAATACATTCGAAAGGGTAAATCACTTTTGAGTTTGCTCATCAATAATAGACACATTCGCAATCTTGATTTTCTCGACGAATACGAGTTCGAGTACGATGCAAACGAACGAATAGGTTAAAATCACGTGAAAAGACATCGATAAAAATGAAAATCTGCGTTTTCGTGGTTTCGTATAGTTTTTTTAAAATCAATAAAAAATGACAAATGATAGTGCTAATCTTATATCTAGATATCAAGTAAACTATCGTCGTGCATATTGTAACGCGCGTGTCAAAATCGATTATTCTTGATCAGTGAGTTAGATCAACGTTTTCGCGGCAAATGGAAAACGAATTGTCCGTCCATGCGAACTCCAACTTTCTTCACAATAAAAATAGCCATTATTTGTTTATTAGTTTATTTGTTAAAATCAACGGGCAGAGCCCTTTATAATTTCATACTATGTAGAATATACAAAATAGGCAGCTTTATAGCAGTACAATGTAAAAATGTAAAAAGAGGTCTGCACATACACCAAATTCACTTGACGTAATTTCGTGCGTAGTAAAAACAAACTGATTCGCTATTCCTTGGCCCAATACAATATATTTAAATAGTTTACAAGTCATTACTTTAAATAGTACTCGTAATATATTCTTTTCAGATTCTGGAGCTTTCGCCACGCGCTCGACAAAGAAATTCATTATTAGCCGCCCTTTATGTCGGGCCTCGCAAACCTTTGATGAGTCACTATCTAGCAGCACTTGCAGAATCTTTATCTCGAGGGCTTGACTTGGTATCCAAATGGACGGGAAAATGATGCAAGAGTAAGCAGATTCATGCTACTTATTGTATCTGCAGATTTCGAAGAAAGATATACAATCCTAGAAATGACACGACATAACGGTCATTTTGGATGCACATGTTGTCTTGTTGATGGAATAATAAATGAAGAAGCATAATGCTTTCATAAGTTTTAAAATGAGCTCCCACACGTTAAGAAATTCATTGTACACCCAATGTTATAACAGTATACATCCAAAAAACCTTAAAAATACCTATTTTTTAATTTTTGAAAAATAGCTATAAAATTTTTTCTATTTGATAAATCTACTTGAAAATTATTACCTTGACGGATTCACAACATATGAACAAAGATTCATAGGAATCCATCAAGTAGGAAAGCAATACCAGTTGACAATAAACTCACAGAGATACACACTCTAATACACACATACGGATTCCATAAGAAAACGACTTTGTAGGCTTCCCATAATTTCTGCTGCAAAATATGTGGTAAAATTCTTCAATGATGACACGCAGAAAGTTTTGCTCTTTCAAAAAAAAAAACCAATTCCGAAGCGTTAAATATCAAAAACAAAACAATTGTAGCGAAAAAACGGAAAATTTGAAAAAAAAAAAAAAGCGAAAACAAAGCTTCCTCTCCAAGGAAGCAAAAAGTCAATGTTTTGTCGTGCGCGCACAGTATCCACTATGACTACAAGTAAAAAATAAGTTAAACTAAAAAAGGCATTCTTAAAAACAAATACTCACTGTTCTTTACAGTTTTTTGGTAAGTAAGACCGTGCACTTTCACTCATCTTCGTCTACCATCGCGTCCAATTCGTCGATCCAATTGAGCAATTTATTGGATGAGCCAATGCACGATCGCCGTATCTGAACATAAAACTGTGATTCACCATTCGATTCGTCTTCTTTTACCCTTTCAAAAGCGATCATCAGTTTGTTTAGTTCATAAATAAACCAAATGCTGCGCCAGTTACTAATTTCATTCGAGTGAACCTAACACCGTCAATTTCGAAAATCCTACATAAACGATGGGTAACAATTTCAATGAAAATTTTTTCTTGACTGTTTTTTATTTATTTGTTGAAATATAGATACGTAAATGTAAAAAAATGTTACAAAAAATCCATTTCGACCAATTACTTACGTATAACGGCTAATTTATTTTTAGATCCAATATTTATTAAATTAAGACATTACCATATAATTTATCATACGAAAATAGCATGTCTTCATAATAAATGTTCATACTGAAACTTTTTTTCAGTATCAAACATTATTTTCATCTGCCAAAATACTTTTTCCGAAAGTGGCGGTATTAGGCACACTTACCTTTGAACATCAAAAATAAAAGTCTTTCTTCTCTTTCTTCAAAGTGTGATTTAACTTGGGTTAAATATCATCTAACTGATCGTGCGAGGCATCATTTTAAAGGGTAAACGGGCAGCTTTTAAATGACGCCACGAGAGTTGAAAAATTCGCTTGCGGTAAAAACTTATTACTGTTTGAAATCTTAGTGGCGGCATAAGGTACTCTTACCTTAATACAAATACCTAATTTTATATTCACATCTGTTACCAATGAAACTGAGCTCACGCTTTCACGAAAAATGCATAATCGAACATTTCTCAAAAGTTGCGCTTACATGCATTCACCACGACTTTGGTAAAATAATATTTTTCAATTATTGATATTACATGACAAAATAATTTCTAAAATTGAAAATGAAAATAGAATTATAAAATTGTACCACGAAAATGGCATTTTTTTAGCAAATATTTCGTTCGAAATATAGCGATAGTATTTTTTTTTCTTACATATAATATATGAGTGTAGTAAATAATAAATAAGGCATCGAAAAAAATATACTTGTCAGGGTGACCCCTAATTCGACGGAACACTGCACACGAGGAAGAGCTCCAGATATTATGAGAGTTTGTCGGAAATCTTCGACAATTCCAGAAGACAATGTCCACGTGCAAGGGCGACAGGACATTGTCCACGAAGAAGAGCACCAGGTCTTATGAAATGTCTACGTGCAACGGTGACCCTCAGGTCCACAGAGTACGAAGTGAACAGGCTCCCAACAATGAAATTTAGCACCTTCCCGGAGAGTCAATGTTCTTGATTCTGACTAGTAGTTCATACCATACCGCGGTACGGTACCGTGTCAGTGAGTGGTACCGAAAGTTATAAAATTCCACTCCGGGAGTGTAGATGCAAGGATAAAGCCACACAACACATGCGCGTGTCAATGATTTTTCTCCTTGGTGCAGGTAGGCCTGCGGCCCGCTAAGCTCGGCGCTCCGCTCTGGGGTACCATGATTCGCAAGGGCCTGTCCCGAAAAATATGTAGGCCTTGACTCACGCAAATGGTTGATATCAGCGCCACCGAGCCATTCGACTCCTTAGTCGTTTTGCGAGTATCGCGACTTTTTTCACATTATTTTTTGATTCCTTGCTGATTAAACTAAATGCTTTTTACCTCAGAAAAAGATTAAAGAAAAATAAAAATTTTTTAACCAGATTATTTTTTTTACAGATTCGAAATTGTAAAAATTGGAAATTATTTGAATTTTTTTTTTCCAGTTGAAAACACAAATTCTTCACTTTAGAGACTCTGCATTTGCTCTCATTGCCCGATTAAAACGAGTAAAAAGCACATTTTTCTGTAGCTACAACTAAAAAAAACAATTTCATCTTCACATAAATTGATTTCATGCTGTTTACCGATCTTGCAAAACATGAATTCGCACATCAATAAATGCA
>JAWWMK010044604.1:0-10604 GCA_035047105.1 Galeopsomyia nigrocyanea
AGAGCGTACCCTCAGTTTGAATTTTTGAAAAAACGCTACCAAATTACGGCAGTTTTTTCGTGGAATTGGCCATATATCTCGCAATAGAGAGAAGGTTAGAAGTTGAAGGATGAATGGCTTGTGTGTGAGAGAGAGAGCTGCAGGCGTCTGAGAGAGTTCACTTGGAAATCTTTGTCTCGACGACGACGACGACGACGAAGACGATCGATGCCGAATATATACAACAACTCCATTTTTTTTTCTTCTTATTATGACGATTGTTTTTCGAGTGTGGGATTATATCTCGGTGTATATATATGAAAGTCTCGGGCAATGCAACGAATAATCAATTTCAATTATGACTCGACGAAAAGAATGTGAAAGTATCGCGACGACTTTTATATAGTAATTGCTAAAAGAAAAAAATTAAAGAAATGAGAATTAATGTTTATGCAGCTGATGATTTACGATATCTCGAATCACACTTAATAATTCGCTTTGTAAATTAGTTGTCACAATATATAAAACGAAGACCGCATGTGACGTTTCTTTTTTTTTATTTATTTATACATGAATATACATGACTTTTATACCTTTTTTGATTATATATAATATGTGCAGTCTCGCCGCGCGAGTGCATTGCACCGGAATAAAAAAAAACAAATCCTATACGAGTTGATAGCGAAAGAATGCAATTCTTGTTTTCGAAACTGGTTTTTCGGGCCCCGGCAGTTGTCATCCAACTAAAGCTTATATGTATATATATAAAAAGAAGCATTCAGTTCGTTATTGTATGGTTTTACATTCAAACGAAATTGATGAGTTATCGGGTGAATGTAATTTTTTTTTTCGAGAGAGAGACAGTGAGCGGATATAATTACTCGTGTACACAATAACGTGGAAATTAATGAACACGAACGCTCGAAGCGCGAGCTTGAAAAGGTTGGATTTTAATGAGGAATGAAAATTTTTGTACGTCTGATGATGTATTATTTCAAGTGCGTTGGAATTAATTAATAATCAATCGTTAAAATTTCTGATAAAGGTATTTTTGCATGTATACGTAAATTTATAAAATTCCAACGCGATATTCTCTCGATGATTATCCGACGAGAATGAATAATATTTCAAAAATTGATTGAAAATCCGTTAGTTTTAATTTTCACTATGCGACGAAAAATCCAAACGCATAAACTGAATAAATAATGTATAGCGTTGACAGTTGTAGAAAAGGTGGGGTGAAAATAAAAATATCAAGAGCGAGCTGTTCTATGGCTCTAGATATATATATAGTTGAAAAGAAACGAAACTCGAGACTAATCGGCTGCAGCAGCCTCGCGGCTGACTCGCCAAATCGATTGTTACGGGTCGCGCGATTTCGCGCGGGCGACTTGCAGAATTCGTGAAAAATCTCTCCTTCCTTCTCCGTTGCTCTGTTATTTTTTTTCTCTCTCTCTCACTCCGTTCGACTCGTGTCGCTCTCTCTCGTACTCAGCACAGCGGAAAGAAGGAACTACGTTTTGTATTTACTCTTTTCTTTTTTGTCACGGAATTGACGGCCTACAATTAAAACTCGTTCCCGCTGCAAAGTCATTTCTTCTATTGTGTCAAATTTTTTTTTAGTTTCCGAAAGAAAAACGTGACGAACTCGCTCGAATCGAGTTTATCTGTATCTTTTATTGGTAATAGAAAAAATGATCATTGAATTCGTGACCTTCCGATCCTTGAAGTACATATATACTAAGCGTATATGCCGTAAAGGCTCATCGATCAAACAACCATCACGGTACTTGATAGCGAACCGTACGTTACATTGTCGCTGCCGCGTGAGTTTGACATTGAATCTAAATTGATAAATCGAATGAAAATTGATAAACAGTTTGAATACAATTGATAAATCGAATGAAAATTGATAAACAGTTTTATTTTTGTATTAATTAACAAACTTCATTTTCATTTTTCCACAACACACACACACACTGCACTTTGCATTCAACTGGCTTTTTTTACACTTTTTGATTAAACGTCCTGAAAATATTTGCAAAACTTTCTATACGAGCATTATAACGTATCGTAAATAAAAGCCAAAACGATTGTATGTACAAATGCACACACAAGAAAGAGAAAATTAAAAAAAAAATCTCATTGTGAGCACAAGCGATAGAAGAGCGTCATATAGATTGCAAAACTCCATCCTATAAGGTTTACAAACGTTTAGGCTGGGTATTTTACAAAGAAAACTATCGAATAGTATAAGTATACAGGATAGTTGTCCATGCACCTCGTATCAATTTATTAAATCTCTTTCTCTCTCTCTCGCGGAAAACAATGTAACCCAAGAGAGAGAGGAAAGAGAAAAAAATATAAAAAGGAATCTTTATACAGCATCTTTTTACCATTACACAACGCACCGCATTGTATTACAATACGCAACAACAACAATAACACGATTCGATGTATTTTAATGTCCAAGCCGAGCGATAATCCATCTCGAAAAAAAAAAATAAGTACAACAACTCGTCGTCGACAATAAAAAAAAAGAGATAATCGGATGATCGTGAAAGTTTCATAAGTGATGCGAGAGAAAGAAGGTGTTGTTGTTGTCGTCGTTACATATATTGTTGCAGAGGGACGATGATGCAACAATAGATCTCTCTTTGCTTCTCTTTGTGTTTTATAATCTGTATGTGTGTGTGTATGTGGCTCTTAATTAAAGTCAAAGCGAAAGGGCCAATTAGCGGACACAATGTGTCACATAACGCGCGTGCATTTGAAATTTTCAAGCGCAGCTGCTGCTGCTGATGGCTCTCGCGAGTTGTTGTTATACCTATAGTAGGTATATATAGTAGTAGTAGTAGTAGCCTGAAACGAGAGAAAAGAGCTCGAGGTACCGTTTGTCAAAACGATCGCGCGAACGCGCGCGACGGTAATTTACGAACGTAAAACGCGCAAGCAAGCAAGCAAAGCTTACAGTTATCAAAAAAGCTTTAACTTAACTACGTTTCGCCAATCAAAATCGAAAAAAAAAGCAAAAAAAAATATTATACTTTATTAGGGTGACGATTGTTTATGTGTGTATGCGAAATTCATTTGCATTAAATTATCGGCTTGCCTCATTATATCTATCTCATGACAACGTATATTGTATGTGGGTGCGGTATGTACGTTTAATAAATCATTGTTGCCTTTCAGTGCGTTTCTTTAAAAAAAAAAGAAAAGTAGTTTACGAGCTGCACGCTTATGTACAGTGCTACAACGTTATGGTATACATACACCGTAACCAGTTTTTTTTTTTCGTGCGATAATGGCGAAACGAAACCCTGACCAAAACTGGAAAAAACTCTGGTGCTGCTGCTGATGGCCATGAGAACTCTTAACACGCTTCGTTTTTTTTTTTTTTAATTTTTCTCGAAGATTTTCGTGTAAAGCGCGGGAAAGCGCACGAAAATAAAAAAAGAAAAAATTATATGGAAAAGTACTGTTACGTAAAACGCGCCCCGAATATGTCGGTTAATTAAACTCATCGCGCGAGCCTCATTGCGCTTTTTGCATGATTGCCGCGGTACATATTAATGAGAATCGTGTATATATATATGTGGGAATTAGCAACGCGCTAAAAATTTTATCTAATATATATCTAAGCGCGGGTTTGATGGATGGATCGATGGGATATTAAAAATCGTAAAATTACGGGAGAGCTTTTTCGTTGATTAAGTAATTTAGCGATCCTCGTAGATTACTTCATTTTTTTTTAAGGTAATCGAAATTAGTTATTTAGACACGTTCGATCTTATATACGGAAATAAATTTCGAAATTACCACGCAGTAACCGTGTGACCTATTATATCATATCAATCGAATATAAAGAGAAATTAATGAATCAATTTAGAGCAATTTTCTTCTTTCTCTCTCTCTCTCTCGCGGATAGAGCGATGCAATCATGATGATAAATGACATGTAGACAAATTATGGCTTATATTTTCAAAAGTTATCACATCGGAGATCATCCGCAGCAGCGGGTTACGTAAAACCTAATCAATAAAATAAATAAAATAAAAAATTGAAGTACATATGTTTTGAGAGCGAGCGTTTGTCACTCCGCATACCGTCGCGTTTACAAATCAACCCGCAACGATCTCGAAAAGTCACGTTATACAGCACACACGCCTTAATAATTTTTGCTCTCCTTTCCTTTGTGTTACAGAGACGCTTGAACAACAAAAAATGGACTTACAGCGAAGAAGAACGAAACAAGCACACAGTAGCTGATCGAGTGGAAAATAATTCGCTATCCGAACCTCAAAAAAAAAAAAGAAGAAAAAAAAAATAGCGCTGCGACAAAGTAGCGAAAACGCAGGTGACAATAGTGGAGGGTACCGATGTTGATGGCCGTACGATGGCCGGGGCGCTGTCCGAGAGTGCCCCCAGGCCAGTGAGCGTGGTCCACGTCGATGGCGGCGGTGAGCCAACGACGTTACCCGAGCATCAACCACCGACAATCAACAGCAACGATCAAGTCACGGTGGTCAACACCTGCAGCGAAAATGTCACGACAGCAACGACAGCAGTTATACCAGCGAGGTCGTTCGCCTCGACCGAAGCACAAACCGAGCAACTGTCGCCTCAACTGTTACTCGGTCCACAAGCGCTCAGCACTCACGCGGAATTGCTGTCGGAGGAGCTGCGAGACGCACGGCGACGCGAGAGACGAATGCGCCGACAGCATCGTCGAGCGATGCAACGGGCGAGTGGTGCTGCTGCAGCGGCGGCCGCGGCGGCAGCGGTGAACGGAGCTTGCGCTGCCGCTGGAATGCCACCGACTTATCCGGGACTCCTGGCCGCGGCCAGTGCTGCCGGCAATGGGCCGCAGTCGACCAGCGCGGCTGGTCATGCTGCTGCTGCTGCTGGGCACACTGCTGGTTTCTTACACCCGCCGCCGGCACATCTTGGCCTCAGGGGACTTAGCCTTGGATTACCTTTCCCCGTGCCCGCCAGTGTATCTGCCTTCGGCAGGTCAGTTAATCCTGATGATCAGCAGCATCTCATGTAAATGCCACATTTTCTTTCATTTGTTTTTTTTCATATGTTTTAGTTCTATAATTATTGTTCGGGATTTTTTCTCATTGTTTTGTTATCGTGATATCGTTTGCCATTTTGCTCGACGCCTTCCTTTTTCTTTTTGTTGCGAGCTTTGATACGTTGTGTACGGGACTGCCACGTATGTTTATACGACTCTGCGTGAGATGAATTTTAGCTTGATTTAATATTTCAATAAATACATAGTAAAAAATTTTACTCAATTTGAGTGATAAAAGTTACTCAAAAAAAGCTGTCCCCTAAAATAAGCACTCGCATGATACTCATCCAACCTTGTACCCAAAAATTACTTAAATTGGGTAGTAACTATTGCTCAAAATAAGTACATTTTTACACAAAATAAGTAAATTTTCACTCAAAATAAGTAATTGATTGCTCAATGTGAGTAATTATTATTACTCTTTTTGAGAAAGACAAAAGTAAGAATATACTCAATTATGAAAAAAGTATCGAGCAAAAGAAGTTATGTCCCGAAAATGAGTAAAATTTTTTACTGTGTAATGATGGAATTTTGATTTCGTTAACAAGACAATGTTTTCAGTTTAAATACATCGTCTAACAATCGTTGGCAGTTCTAAGATTAAAAAAAAAACTTTTCTTTTTATTGCGCTACTTATTCTGATGGAGCAAGGAAAGATTAAGTGTCCGGCGCTCGTAAATCGTCGACTTTCGTGTGCGTGCGTGCGCGCGGGGAATAGATCTGAATGTCGACGACGACGGTAGTTGCGAAAAAGTTTTTTAATATGTGCACAGCGCACAGAAAGGCGCTCGTCGCGACTATACGTATAGTTTTCGAAACTTCTTTTTGTGTGTTTTTTTTTACGAGATGATTTAGCGGGTTACTATTTGAGTTTCTCGTCGCAAAGATTGCAATTCATTAGTAAGGAAAAGCAATCCTTAATTCTCTTTTTTTTTTATCGTCGCGATATCGTTGCATTCGCCTTTCGCAAAAGCACGACGATGAAGTAATCCTGGCGGGCGCACGATCGACACTCGCTCTTTCCTATATTGCAACTATCAATTATAAAGTGCAATTGTTGTTTATTCATTCATTTTTTTTCTTTCAAATTCGTAAATATACTACTTTTGATTTATACTTTTTTCGCTTATGTATATCTCATTGAAAAAGTCGCATAATCAGAGCAAGTATATTGTACGCGTAACTATACGATCGTTGCGTTTAAAAACTTTCCAAACTGCAACAATAGAATGCAACAACGCAGTCCACATCGAGCAAGTCATTGTAATAGCATTGAAAAGGAAAGAAAAAAAAATTGATTTTCCCATACATCAATCTCAAGCTTGAATTATAACGACTCATAAAGAGCCTCGCTAACGTCCTTGACTCGTTTATATAGAAGAAAGTTCCGCGATGATTGAGAGAAAGAAAAAAAATGGCTATATAACAATTATTTCGACTAAACGCATGCTATTAGCTAACGACCATATAGCAATGATTTTCACGTGCGTTTTCCCTCTAGTAAACGCTTCGATTACAAACTCGTGAAAACTCTCGTGTATGGGGGAAAAAAATAGCTTTGACTTTTTTCGATTTCGATTTCGCAATTGACAACCGTGCGTATACACCTCGTATAGAATAGTCGGCTAGCGAGAAATTAAAGAGGAAGAAAAAAAAGTAAAAAAAAAAATCCGTGGCGGCCAAGTGCCTATTACACGCTACATGCTCGCGTTACTGCTGCTTCGTCGTCGTTAATAGTACACACGCGCGTTCCAATGAGAATACACTACACGAGGTTCTACGTGACAATGAACCGTCCACGTTGTGAAATTTTGATGGGTTGGGATAACAATTATCTTTTTTTTTTCCGTCTTATTCTTCTAAAGCTGTTTTAGAGCGATATTATACATTATATAATGCTTTTAGAGTGTAATACATGCCCCCGGCGGTTCTACAGATAATTATAATCCTCGCCAAAAGAAAAAAAAACGAGACTCCTTTGTGTGTTACTTCGTAATATTACACATTCGACGCTCGTAAAAAAAGAAGTATCCCGCGACGACGGTGGCGCAAAATTTAACGAATCAATTAAAATCAGAAATTTTTTTTTCATTTGCAGATACACACAGAGTTGTACAAAAAAAAAACAGATATATATATAATGAAACACCCATTAAAATCAAGTACAGTGAGAGAGACGAGGGAGAGAGAGAAAAAAAAAAGAGTAACCCCTTCGTTTCTAAGAGACCGGAAACATACGTACGTATATAGTCGAGCGCGCGTGCCATGGCTCGCTTAATGATTGTGATTGCAGCCGATGGTCTGATGATGATGACGATGATGATGGCTTTCCGTACACGATGATGATTGCGACACTTTTTTTTTTCTCTCGATATAGCGACAAAGCGACTGCATCACGAGACGTTCGTTGTTATGCCTTTCCCTGCTCGCGAGAGAGACGAGTAGTATTGTGCATTCGAGAGATCCATTGTTCTTCTTCGACAGAAAAAGAGAGAGAGAGAGAGAGCCACTTCTTATACTTATTTCTATATCTGCTTGCCGAGGGGATATAAAGAGTCGATCGGTTTTTGAGGACCTTTTGTTTTGTTGTCCCGTACGGGCGATCAGCGGATTTTAATACCGGGGAAAATTGTTGCGGGCGATGAGCGATTTGTCGATTGTTGGGTTATATATCGCCGATATATATTGGATACAATTCTTTCTATAAAATATACTTTCTGAAATGCACGGTATATTGGTTTTAAATTGAGAAAAATAAAACTTTTTCGATACTTACAGGAATTGTTTTGCTGTTTTGCTTCCTTGGAGTGGAAGCTTTGTTTTCGCTTTTTTCTTCTTCAAATTTTCCGTTTTTTTCGCTACAATTTTCTTGTTTTTGATATTTCACGCTTTGGCATTGGTTTTTTTTTGAAAGAGCTAAACTTCCTGCGTGTCATAATTACTACTCGAAGCCTACAAAGTCGTTTTTCTATGGAATCCGTATGTGTATGTGTGTGAGTTTATTGTCAACTGGTATGGCTTTCCTACTTGATGGATTCCTATGAATCTTTTTTCATATATTGTGAAATCCATCAAGGTAGGTGGGAAAATAATTTTCAAGTAGATTTATCGAATGGAAAAAATGTTATAGCTATTTTTCAAAAATTAAAAATATAGGCATTTTTTAAGGGTTTTTAGGTGTATACCGTTGTAACTTTGGATGTATAATGTATAATGAATTTCTTAACGTGTGAGGGCTCATTTCAAAGCTTATAAAAGCAGGTTTAAAATGAGCTGTTGCGCGCAAAATTTGGTCATAGGTAGCCTGAGTTATTTCACTTCAAAACAACCCATATTTTTATGTGTGAGGTATGTGAATCATTGTCATGCGCAAAATGCTGTAAATTTTTTTTATTTTCGAATTCCTTAACGCTTGATTGCTTATTTTAAAGCTTACGTAAGTAGCTTTAAAATGAGTTGTCGCACGATGAATTTGCTAATATCTAGCCAGAATTAGCACATTGCTAAATTATATATCAGGTATGCAATTTTTTTTTGTAGATTGACTAGAATAAAAAAAAATTCTCTATTCCTCAATAGAAGAGACTTCTTCATTTTCTAGCAAAATTTTCTTTATGATTTTTTGTTAACCTTTCACAGAATAAAAAATAGAATTACTTCAAAACAAATCTGAAGATTGCTTTTAATAAAGAAATTTAAAAAAAGAAGTACTACTTAATTTTAAAAAAGAAACAATATACAACATGTGCGGATAAAAGATGCCCGTTTTGTCTAATAATTTTGCCCGAGAGATTCTTATTATTTAAAAAAATAAATAAACAAAAAATATCTGCTACCTCCAAGGAAGCATTCCGCCAGAGCAGCTGTGGCAGTGTATTTTTCGTAACAACGGCTATTAAAACTTTTATATAAATTCCACAAAGCATAAGTAAAAAGAAAAAAAAACAATTTTCCCGCAATAAACAATATTTTTTTTCTCCAACACACATAATATATCGGCATCTGAGAAAATAACATTACCCAAGACATTTTATACAGTTTACCACTAGCCGCACACATACACACACAACTGCGCAATATCTTAATTGTCGGTACACACACACGTATAAAGAAATCATTAGACGGTCATTATTTCCAACGCGCACGTAACGAGAAAAACATCAAGTTTCATATAGGGCGTATATAATTTTGATGGCTATATCATTTCGGACTGTGAGAAAGGAAAAAAAAATATTGTCGATTACCTCTCACCTTTATATATGTACGTATTACTTGAAAACTAGTTCGTTGACGCTTTTACGACTCGCGACATTATCGAGCTCTGAATAATAATTAGCTCATTAGCAGTGTCACTATACACGATATATATATTGTATATTGCAAACATCATAACAGCCTCCTTACAAATTGCGTGTTATGTAGGTCATCGTGCGGCGAAAAATCCAATCCCTCTTAGTCAAGCGACAATTAAAAAAAAACTAATATAACGAAGTTCGAGGGACAGATAGATGAAATCCATCTAATTCCATTGGGCAGCGGCAGGCAGGCAGGCAGGCAGGCAGGCAGGCAGGCAGGCAGGCAGGCAGGCAGTCAGCAGACAAAGTCTTAATAATTCAATCCCCGTCATCTGGATGGAAGTAATGCCGTTGAGCTTGCTCGAGCGTTAAATCTGTCTGGGATGCTATTATAGTTAGGATATAGGTGCTGCTAGTGGTGTTGGTGTTAGTTGGTTGATTGACGTATATATATACCGAAATGAAATTTCATTTTCGGAAGGCTCTCATCTCTCTCACACTTTGTCTGCCTATATATATACGTTGTTGTACCGTTAGTTCTCTCTCTGTCTCTCCACTTGCGCTCATGTGTGTGTATCTGCTGCCGCCGACGCACCTTTTATTTCGTACGTAGGTATATATATTCGACGTTGCGGAGAATGAGAGCTCGCGCGCGCCAAAGGCCTTTCCAATGCTCCTGCTGCTGCTGCTCTCTGGCTCAGCGGGACTTTGCTCTATACTCGCTGTCTTTCTTTCTTTCTTTCTCTGTCTGTCTGCGTATGTGTGTGTGTGTATGTGTGTGTGTGTGTGTGTGTGTATTATTATGGTCGAATTCGCTCGATTTGCCTGTCGACAGATGTATATATGAGCAAAACGGAATTATTTCAGCGATCTTGTGTTTTAAAGTTCTGAGTCTACCATGATTAGGGACTACTTTCCAATTTCGTACGCTCTTTTCTCTTGACGATGTATTATCACTACACACTCTCTCTCTCGAGCAATCTATCAAAAATGATAATTCGAGTATGACGTGCGCAGCTATATTATACGTACACTCGAATAAGTACGCGCAGCAGCAGCAAGTTTGTTGAACAGAAAAGAACATAATATGAAAGTTGGTCGTAAATCTTGAAGTATTATATATAGAAAATCCATCTTCTTATACTTGACCACTACATCCATATTGTTCGCAAAACCGATTTCTTTCGAAACATGCACGGGGGGGGGGGGGGGGGGGGGGGGGGGGGGCGGGGGGGGGGGGGGGGGGGGGGGGG
>JAWWMK010044636.1:0-10988 GCA_035047105.1 Galeopsomyia nigrocyanea
ACCGGATCATTATCAGAATAATGTCTCGAGCACATTTTGACGGCAACAGATGCCAATTGCAATTGTAAATTTCTCGATAAAATTCTGCGCTCTAAACGACAAACCGTAACAAACTTAAATCAGTAAAATTAACGTTACAAAAATATAAACAGTGAAAACTTACGTTCGACGTTAAAGTTTCAGTTGCAATACAGTAAACAAACATGTGCAGCAGCATGTTCATCAATGATGCCGCGAGTGAAAATATTTGAACGACCGGTGGACTTTCTTTCAGTGACTAGAATTCAAAATAAGTATAACACAATCACAAAAAATCTAGTTTTTATATCTACGGAAAATACATACTTGTATGGCTCCGAAACCAACGCAGCAAATAATGACAGACAAACCAAGAGCGTGCGCCAGGATTAACAGGTTGAACGATTTTTCAATCGCAAGTACAAATCTAGATATTGCATCGATATTTACACGAATATGTATCACACTAGATTTTATAAAACGGTACAACTTACTTAATAAGATAAATATGATACTCCACTATTTGCTGGATTCTCAACTTGATCAAGTACAGTTTTTTTCTCGTGAATTCACGACTCGGCGCTGAAGTAGCCACAAAGCCGAGCAATCCAGACATCCTCGCAGCTAAAATCTCGCACTGACCACTCGCATGAAAGACGAGAGCGCCGAAGAAATTATCGGCTGCTGAAAATGAGAAGCCAGCGAAGCCAATGGCGATGAGTTGCGTGAGATACGTAATTTCGAAAGCTGGTGATTTGGTGAAGTCGTACGGGTAGAAAGTCTGTAAGGGAAAGAAATGCTTCTCGTGGAGATCCGTGATATTGTTGACGATGCGTATGCTAAGATTGAAAAACGGCGAAGCTATGAAGAAATTCATATTGGCGAACATTATTGCGTAGCCACTCATGGTGAATAAACGTCCGCGGCGGGCTTGCTTTATCATCACTTTTTGCTCCCATATGCTCCTTTTGCTCGACCAGTCAGCGGTCATCCAGCTGATCAATGTTTTGAAAACTAGTATAACAAATTGTAGTTTTGTAAAAAAAATACATAATTTTATATATCGCATGATTTTTTGAAGTGCGGTTTTGGAGGAGGTTGCAGCTGACATTGAATGTGAAAAAGTGAATGTCTTCTTTTATATTGTAAAATTTATTCTTTTATAAACATCATTGTGAACCCTTTTTCACCCACAGGCGCTTTATTTACTAAGTACAATAACTATAGTACCATACACCATTCTAAACGTTAGAGTAGACGGAACAATTTTTTTCAGTATATATCTGTTTTCTAGGAAATTGTACCTGAATTGAAGCATAGTAATTTTTCCATAAAGTCGACTTTTCACTTTTTTTGAAACAAATTTTTTATTGTTATTTTTAGAAAAACGAGTGTATTAAAGTGTGAATTGGTTGATAAGATCGAATATATTGAAAAAAATTGCTCCCTTTAAGATTAAGTGAAGCTAAAAACAAAACCAAAGGGACTTTCAAACAATTTATCTATTTTTTTCTTCTGAAGTTCAGAGTTGTACACAGTACAAATTTCAATAAATGTGCGGTGTTGTAAGAGGATAGTTTTTTAAGGATAAATAGTGCATTAGACAAGAATTTTTTTCCGAATTTCATGACATATCATTTTTAGAAATATTTGTATGATACGATGAAGAAAATTCCTAATCTTCATTGTTTAACATAATGTGGTCAGCTTAAGAGTATTGGTGAACTTTTTGAGTATAAATTTGCAGTCACTTATAGTAAAAATTTGTATTTGTTAGTGCATTCACTTAAAAAATAATAGTGCTAGATTCTTGCTTTAAGATTCTTGCCGTTTCTTGCAAAAACTACTTTCTAATTTTGTTGTATGTCTAATAAATAAAATATTGCGGGTGAACGTAAGAAAACTTTGTAGTGATAAGATTTGTGGTGCACGAAGCAAGATATATATTTTTTGTATGCTCGGAAGAGAATTTAAACTAGAAGTACAACTAATAGATTACCTCGTCGATTATACCAGATGAAAAAAAGTTTGGCTATGGAAAGAAAAGACGCGCAATTCGTAATGACATTATCAACAAATAGAGGTAGCTCCCGATGAACCATCATAAGCGCATACATCTGTGGTAAGAAAAAGCAAAAAAATATCCATAGACACATAAATGGTACCCGCAAACTTCTACCAATGCTGTTTTCGACTTGACTTGGCCAAACGCCGATAACGTTGAGAATCAAGCGGTTCAAGTTGAAAGCCCAATCGAAGTTTTTACTCATCTCTTCTTTATTGTGGGCAATTATTTTTTCTTCCCAATTTGCATGCTATTTGATTACTTTTGCATCGGACCATCAAAATGGATTTTGCGTGGAAGCAATATACAGTATTGAAAATTTCCTATTTAACATGTTACTAATAAAATAAAATAAAAGTAATAATAAACACTTTCTTGAAGTTGAAAATTGATTAAAAGTAATGGTGTTTAATATTGTTAAATATTATCTTATTTTTCTGCTTGTAACTGATGTGTCGCGCTGCCGGAGCGTACTGGCGAGAAAAGTCAAGGGAGGCGATAAAGTTGGTGGTGGTGGTTGACACACGTCAAGGTGGGAGAAATAAATCCAGCAAATAACAGTGTTTCATTCCCTTCCACTTACACCGCAGATTTTATTCAATAATATACGAACCTATCAAGTTGTGATGAGTAAGATGTACCTTCTGAACCCTACTGGCGAGAATTATTAAAGAGGCGTATTCGAAAAGCGATAAAGCTGATGGTAGTTGGTTGACGCGCAAAGGTGGGAGAAGTAAATCCAGCAAATAACAATGTTTCAATCCCTTCTACTTATTCGTTTGATTTATTCAATATAATATTCGTGAACCTCTATAGCGTTTGGATGAGCAAGTTTAGTTTGTGACGCCTTCTTTTGTTTTTCGTTTGCCTTCCAAAGTTTGTCACCTTTCGTTTACGTAAAAGATAGATATGAAATTCAAAATACGCAATCAGTGGAAATTAATTGAAAACGTGCTTTCTAGCTAAAAATAATACATTGTGAGTACAATAAAGTTAGAATAGTCGAGTGACGAGGATTGCGTTCAAATTAATCAGTGGTTTATTGCAAGAATGAGTGAGTTTTATTAACTATTAACTTTACGTGAAGTTGGGATAACTGCAGTGAATTTCAATTGCTTACTGATATCAAGTAAGTAAATTGTGAGTTCTAATGCTTCACACATTACTACAAACAATGATTTACGCATATTAAAAGTATATTATTATGAACTCTATGAGTTTTCATTTATTGCAGAAGTGACACTAAGGTTGATGATATATTGTTTATTTCGAATAAATATATTACATAATAATAACAATAACAATAAAATTATGTCGAGTTAATTCATGTTGGTTGATGCAATGTGGGCCGATTACCCCAAAAAAAAACTTGCTTATTTCTATGAAAAGTTGACGGGGAAAAAAATTACGAGAATTTGTGCGGCAACTTGTGTAGTTATCAAGAGCGTGTGAGCGTGCGAGCGTGGCTATTTAATTAATTCTATTCTTGCGAGCGAAACAAAAATAAAAACATTTTTTATTACAAGTATATAATATCTCATCTTGTTGCTCATATGATATATCACAGCACGATTGAAATATACATGCAATTTACATAATTCATTTTTCATATTTCAGGAGATAAAAAACAGTAGTCAACAAATAATAATAAGTGCTTGGCTTGAAATAATAAAGTTTAAAAATTTGTGTCATTTTCACGAAACATTAGCATAATCGTGTACTATAAACTTTCACATCCAATTGCGATAAATGAAAGAATACAAAAAATTTAATAAATAACAAATTTAATGAACTTCATTTTTTAACTATACAACGGTTCTTTGCTAATTCTTACGAAATGTTTGCCAAACTTACGTCCTTGCTGGACAACGTCTCGATGATCACTACTAAATTTTTTGTTTTGTTTTGTTTTTTGCAAAACGGTCAAACGTCGGTATTTCTTAGTAATGTGACAAAAATATAATGAAACAAATGATAAAAAGAACGTAACAACTGAATCGAATAGAATTTTAAGTACAATAAAAACCCTTGATGCTTTAATAAATTCATGCCGTTTAGAAGTAGTAAACGAGGGTCTGATAAATGGTATTGTTTACACTTAAATTTGAATTTTGCAAAATTCAATTTTTTACCTATATTCAAACGTACTATATGTAAATGGTCCGTAGAATTCCTGATCTAACAGCTACAAGCATTGAAACAATGCCATCCATTGTTTTGAAAATCTAAAAAAAAAAAATAGTAGTAAGTAGTGATTGTTGATAAGTTGTAATATTTTTTAATGAATTCTTGATGACAATATTACTTTTATATAGAATTCGAGCGACAGATAATAAAATTTGCCGAAAGTCAATCGAAAAGGGTACTGCGATCGAATCGTTAAAGGATTGACGCCGCGCGAATACTTTGCAGGAAACAAGTAGCAATTAGAATTGAAAGATGCTTGCAAAAGATGTTCACTCTGAAAATTAAATATCCCAAATGAATAGGTTGCACTTATAGCATAATGAGCAAATAGTAAACTAACGTTTGTTGTGAGAATTTCATCCGGCTGATAATAAAGCAATAGATATAGCATAATATCTAATAACGCTTTCAAAGGTATAATTAACTAGGGTTATCGGTGCTCCTGAATTTTTACTCTCAAAAGACTGAAACATGTATTAGTGATAGGATTTGTGGTATGTGAAGTAAGATATACATTTATTGTATGCCCGGAAGAGCGATCAAACTAAAAAAAAAAGTATAAAATATTACTTCGTCGATTATACCACATGAAAAAAAGTTTCGCTATGGAAAGAAAAGACGCACAACTCGTAAAGACATTATCAACAAGCAGAGGTAGCTTCTGATGAACTAGCATAATACATCTGTGGTAAGAAAAAGAAAAAAAATATCTATAGATACATAAATGGCACCCGCAAACTTCTATCAATGTCATCTTCGACTTGACACGGTCAAACGCCGATTACGTTGAGAATCAAGCGCTTCAAGTTGAAAGCCCAATTGAAGTTTTTACTCATCTCTTCTTTATTGTGGCCAATTATTTTGTCTTTCTTCCCAATTTGCATGCTATTTGATTACTTTTCCATGGGACCATCGAAATGGTTTTTACGTGGAAGCAATATACAATGTTGAAAATTTCTTGATAATTAACATGTTACTAGTAAAATAAAATAAAAATAATAATAAACTTTCTTCAACTTAAAAATTGATTCAAAGTGATAATGTTCAATTTTGTTAAATAATACTTGATTTTACTACTTGTAAATGTTGTGTTTTGTTCGCGGATCGTACTTGTGAGAAAATTCAAGGGAGGCGTCCTCGAGAAGCGACAAAGTCTGTGGTGGTGATGGTTTACTCGCACCGGGATAGGAGAAATAAATCCAGCAAATAACAGTGTTTCATTCCCTTCCACTTACAGGGTAGATTTTATTCAATAAATGAACGGACCTATCAAGTTGTGATGAGTAAGATGCACACACCTTCTGAACCCTACTGGCGAGGATTATTAAAGAGGCGTATACGAAAAGCGACAAAGTCCGTGGTGGTGGTAGTTGACGCGCAAAGGTGGGAGAAGTAAGTTCAGCAAATAACAATGTTTCAATCCCTTCTACTTATTCGTTTGATTTATTCAATATATAATATTCGTGAACCTCTATAGCGTTTGGATGAACAAGTTTAGTGGTTTGTGGTATATCCTTTTGTTTTTCGTTTGCCTTCCAAAGCTTGCCAACCTTTGTTTACGTAAAAAATAGATATGTTTAAAATACGCATCAGTGGGAAATTAATTAAAATCGTGCTGTCTAACAAAAAACAATACATTGCGAGTTAAGTAAAATTAGAATGGTCGAGTGACGAGAATTACGTTGAAATTAATCAGTGGTATTGCAAAAATGAGTGAGTTTCATTAACTTTACGTAAACTTCGGAAAACTGTAGTGAATTTCAATTGCTTACCGACATCAAGTACATAAATTGTGAGTTTTAATACTTTACATATGATTACAAATAATGATTAACACGTCACATTAAAAAATGCACATTTATATGAAACCTATCACGGTGGTCCTGAACTAGATTTAAATGAAAAGTATCTGTACTCTAAAAATTCCTTTTGGGCATAATTCTGGGACACTCTTAGACTACTTTAAGACTAAAACGAAAATCCTGGACTGACCGGTTTTTGAAAAAATCATTTTTTTATTTTTTTTTTATTTTTTCATATATGCCGAGTATCTACCGAGCCATTTCCGTGTAAATCTAATCGTAGATTATTGGGATTAAGATGCATAAGGCTATATACAGAAAAACAAAAGAATGTTACGAAGAACATTTATTTCTTAATAATACATAATTATATATCATCCAAAAATCACACATGATGAGAATTATATTCGAAAACTGCCCGAAGTATTAACGCACGGAACCCCAGCGTTCAAAGGCAATTCATGTAGAATTTTGCTTAGTAAAGTTGATATTTTAAGATCAAATTCTGGTATAGGATGTGTAAAATTTGTTACAGCATTTCAAAAGTTTAATAACGTTGTAGAAGTTTGTTTCACTGTAAACCTAAATCCTGAATATACAAAATTTACGCCGAAAGTACATGCGGTTTTTTTTCACGTGCAAGATTTTTGTACAGCGGTTTGAGTTTCTACAGTGAACAAGCTATGGAATCTGTACATTTTGTTTTTTTAAGACCTGGGAAAAGTACAAAGTTGCGAGTAGTAACCCAGACTATGAAAAGCAATTACTTTGGGCAGTGTGCGAATAGAATTCTCATCATGTGTGATTTTTGTTGATATATATTATTTATGTATTGAGAAATAAATGTTCTTCGTAACATTCTTTTATTTTTTCTTAATATATAATAGCCTTATGCATCTTAATCCCAATAATCTACGATTAGATTTACACGGAAATGGCTCGGTGGATACTCGGCATATATGAAAAATAAACGGCTCAATTCAGAATTTTCGTTTTAGTCTTAAAGTAGTCTAAGAGTTTCCCAGAATCATGGCCAAGAGGAATTTTTAGAGTACAGATACTTTTCATTTAAATCTAGTCCAGAACCGCCGTGCTATGAGTCTTAATTTATTGCAGAAGTGACACTAAAGTTGACGTATTATCTATTTGTAAAAAATATATTACATATTAACAACAGCATTAAAATTATGTCGAATTAATATACATTGGTCGATGCAACATGGACCGATTACCAAAAAAAAAAACTTGCTTATACTTCTACCTATGTAAAGTTGCGGGGAAAAAAGTGCTTCTACTTTATTTTTGTATATACTATACAATAAACACTTTCTATCTATCTATCTACTTTTGTGTAAAATGGCGGGAGAAAAAAACTTGACGAGAAATTCTGCGGTAACGTGCATATTTATTAAAATTTGCGAGCGTGGCTACTTAGATTAAATCTAATCTTGCGAGTGAAAAAAAAAACAAAATATTTTATCTTACAAGTATGTAATATCTCATTTCGTTGCTCATATGACGACAATACGACTGAAATTTACGTGCAATTTAAATACTTCATTTTTTCATATTTTACGAGATAAAATACAATAGTCGACAAACAATGTACAAATCTTTCGAATATGAAAAAATTATTTTGGATACCTTGTCTGTTTAACAGATGAGAAGCAGCTAATGTTGATGGACTAGATAAAGCAACAAGCTCAACTTGTTATAATGGCACCTTATCAATAATCATTCTTTTATGTAAAAATAAACTTTGCGACAGTTTATAATAGTCCAAACGGATTAATCTTATATTTTCTCTAGTTTGACGGTCCATATATAAAGTCTTTGACTTGAAATAATAAAGTTGAAAAATTTGTGTCATTTTCACAAAACATTAGCATCATCATGTGTTATAAACTTTCAGACTTAACTGCGATATATGAATGTATGCAATAAAATTTAATAAACTTTATTCTTCAACTACAACGGCTCTTTATTCTTACGACAACAATTCTTACGACATATTTGCCAAACTTACGTCCTCGCTGGACAATGTCTCTTTTTTTATATCTGTTAGCAGCGCGACAAAAGAATAATGAGACAAATGATAAAGAAAACACAACAAATGAATCGGATAGAATGCTGCGTATAAGTATTATAACACTTGATGAGTTAATAAATTCCTGTCGTTTTGAAGTAAATAAACTAGGGGCTGATAAATTGTATTGTACTCAAGGATCTTGTTTAATCTTTTTGCGCAGTTTCAATTTATACCTATATTTCAACACAATACATGTACATGATCCGTACGGTTCACGATTTAACAGCTAAAAGCATTGAAATAATGCTAACGATTGTTTTTAAAATCTGAAATAATAATAGTAAATAGTAATTATTATTGAAATGTAATATTTTCAAGTGGATTATTGATAACAATATTACTTTTGTGTAGAAGTTGAGCGACAGAAAATAAAATTTGCCGACAGTCAATTGAAAAGGGTACTGCGATCGAATCATTAGAGGAATGACGTCACGCGAATACTTTGCAGGAAACAAATACCAATTAGAATTGAACGATGCTTGCAAAAGTTGTTCACTCTGAAAATTAAATATCCCGAATGAATATATTACACTCGCAGTAACGAGCAGACAGGAAACTGACGCTTGATGTGAGAATTTCAGCCGGCAGACAATAAAGTAATAGATGTAGCATAATATCTAAAAATGCTGCCAAGAGTATGATTAACTGTTGGGTTATCGATGCTTCTGAATTTTTACTCTCAAAAGTCTGAAACATGTAATAAAAAAAAATTTAGCAGTTCGTTTACCCGTCGCATCAGAGCCGAATCTTAATACCTACATTGGCGATAGAAAACCCAAGGCAACACATGGTAATCGACTGGCCAATTATGAGGACCAAAACTAAGACATTAAAAGAGTTTTCAATCGTGGAGACAAATCTAAAAAAAGAACAAAATATCAAGTGATGTGCTACAATCGTTTCGAATTGCTGGTTCACAGGTTGTTACAATATAGTGTTTTTATTTTTTTGTGACATTACTGATGTTTTCAGTCCTTACTTTTTTTGTTGTTGAGCAAATTCTTTGCAAATTTGGACAAAAATTATTTGGAGCAATTTGGACAAAAATTATATTATATTCATTATTTAAAATACGATTGTATCTTCATCAAAACAAATAACTGAGTTTTTTTTTGTCACATGTTTTTGAACAACTTTTGCTGATTAATTTGATAAAAAATTTATATTGTGTATAATTTGTATTGCTAAATATACTAACCGAATGAGGTAAATGTGTTTTTGTACCGTACGACAGAGATTTGCTTTGAAAGATATTAATTTGTCGGGCCTATCGTCATCGTGGCTCACAGAATCGAAAAGTCTAGTAAGTTTGACAGACAGTATTTCACACTGGCCGGCTACATGCAAACCAAGAGCGGCGAAAAAGCCATCGGCAACGGAGTAAGATAAAGCGGCAAAGCAAATACCAATTCCTTGCGAGGCGTAAGTCAATTCGAAATTCGGCTGCTTGGTGAAGTTGTAAGGGTAGAAAGACTGCATGGGGAAGTAGCGTCGCTCGTGCAGATCGGTGATATTGTTGACGATGCGCGCGTCGAGGCCGATAATCGAGGAGAAAAGGAAGCAAGAGGTCGTTGACACCATTAATGTAAGGCCTGTCACGGTGAAAAGACGTCCCCTTCGAGCCTGTTTCAACATCAAGTCGCGCTCCCAAGCATCTTTCTCGCGCGTCCAGTCGGCTCGCATCCAGTGGATTGGAGTCTCAAACGCTACGTTGATTAAGTCATTGATACTTTCATTAGTTAATAGCACAGGCATAATGTGACCGCGCCGTGTCGCTGTGGCAAGCTTACATTTCAAATACGAGTAAGTGACGGGATGGGGTAAAGGTACCTAGCTTAAACAAAAGTTCGCCGCAGAGTTATTAACAATTGATTGTTCATTCACGCGGTAAAAAGGTCCATTCAGAACTATCGCGCAGCGGAATCCACTGTACAATCAAAATAGACGAAGTGAAGTCATTTAGTATCGAATTATTGATGTTCGAATTGGTTTTTATCGAAATTTGAAATAGTATATAGAACGTTCGAAACTGAATCATTGCAATCTGCGCGCCTTAGTAGCATAGTGATCATAACTGCGAAACAACGTCAATCAATTGCATCGATTAGCGTCTTACCTTTTCTGTTGTGCCACATAATTAAAAGTTTTGCTATGCCGATAGCAGCAGAGCTGCTCCCAAGGACGTTATCGATAACCAATAATAAGTCGGGATACACTTTCACGAGGGCATACATCTGAGGTAGAAATACGGCGATGATCATCCATAGTAAAATGAACGTAGTGCGGAAGCCTTTAAAACAATGGTCAACCTTGTCGTTTTCGTCCGGCCAGATCCCGAGTAATTTCAGCGACATGCGGTTCAATCCGAATGCCAAGTCGCAGTCTATATCGCAACGTACCTCGTGATTTTTTTAAACATTATAATTGTGTGAAATGTCATAGTGTAGAGCAAAGCGATTACCTTCACTGCTCTGAAGCACTTTGCGATCCATAAAGGCCTTGCAAAAAAATCTCTCGACTCCAATTGCGTTTTACGTGATATCGAGACAACGAATTCTACTGAGTATATAAACAGCTTTCATCCAGTAGTATCGACAATTTGTTTCTACCGAAACTCAATTCCAAGTGAACGCTCCAATTCACAATAATCGCACATTTATTATGCACGTCACTTTATTATGTACGCGCATATGCGCAGTCGTACACTTTACTTTTTTCGTTTCTACTCAGTATCTTTTTGCCACTGCTCCGAAGCATTTTACGATCCATCAATATACTTTCCAACAAACTCGTCGACTTCGACTGCGTACACGATATTGATTGTAAT
>JAWWMK010044647.1:0-10985 GCA_035047105.1 Galeopsomyia nigrocyanea
GTCTCTCTCTCTCTCTCTCTCTCTCTCTCTCTCTCTCTCTCTCTCTCTCTCTCTCTCTCTCTCTCTCTCTCCTTCTCCTGCTCTGGCACATTGCAGCCTCTCGAAAAGTCAACTCGAGTGCAGCAGCCGCAGCTTTTAAATCAGCTTACGAAGCTTGTGAGCCTACTTTCTCTTCTGCTCTTCTCGCCTCGAATAATCATTACTTATCGCTCTCTGATGTCACTCCGCTCTTCCCCGCCATTTGTTGCCCCTAGCTGTCTGCCTTTTCTCGCGGCGCATTTAACTATCAGCATCTGCCACGTTGCAAGCTCCGCTTCTCTTATCTGCGCTTCTTTCTCAACACCTTTTAACAGGCAAACCGGTTAAATGAAAACCTATTCTATCTGTTCATCGTTTATTTCCATCATATCCTCCCCGAGCTTTCAAAGCAATTACGAAGCGTTATTCAATTATAATATAAGCGTTATTCGATTATAAAATATATTATAATATATTATAATAAGCTTCTGCTATTTTTTCGTATGTTCTTTGTTTTTTTTTATTCTTTTCATTGCTGAGCTTGTTTTTTCCAGAAACTTGCTTTGATTTCTAATCTCGAAACTTTTTTAAACTTGCTCGGTCGAAACGTGACAGCCGAACTGCATGTTCCGACTTTTTTTCAAACATGTCTATTTCCGGAAAAGGAAATGAATCATATAATGCCCCAGTTCACTCAAATCCTTTTTTCATGATGATATAGTAAAATTTGGGAAATTGCGATCACATATTCCAAAGCGCTACTCACATATATCCAAGCTAGAAATCCATTTTCAACAAGTATTCTGATATCATTACTCTTTAATGCCAATCCATCATCCACTTATACTCCGCTTATTTTTCTCATTCCCTGTTTGTTCAGTCAACAGCCCTTGAACTTTTGCGTTTTTCCAACGCATCATCACGTGTTTTCATGTACTTTTGATTAATACACGATCAAATGAAATGCAGCATGTTAACATTCTTGGCATCTGATTTCATACGCTATGAATCTCTACGTCATATACAAGAAATCCCTCTCGAAAGAGAGAAATATACGAGTTCACGGTGTGCGTTTGAGGAATTGAAAAAACTGCGTTTGAATCAAGATAACATCAAAAGAGGAACGCATGTAGTATTCTCAGCATATCACGCTACCGTGCGACCCCACATTCCCAGCACGCATTCTATGACATTCCTAAAGTTTGATCCTCGTATAGACGACTACATTTAGACCGTGAAATTCTTTTTTTTTCTTCTTCGTTGAAAAGCGAAAAAGAAAAAAAAATGATTTTCACGGTTCTCAAAAAAGTCGAACTGCATTGCACATGAAGCACATAATCAAGGAAAATGACAAGTTCTCTGGCATTCTGTGCAGAAATTGAGTTTTTCCGTATGCTCGAAATAGAATTCTTTATAAGCCTTATAAAAAAATCCAATACGACGCAAGTTTGAAAAAGAAATTCTGTACTACTATGTATAAAATGCACTATTGTATATAAAACAAACAGTTTAACGGGAAAATAGACGTTTCAATAATACAGTGTGAAAAAAATACATGAGCTTTTCTACAGTATTATATATACGTCAAGTCCTTAGAGATAAATGTCGGAAACTTTCCGTTAAATCACAGATGTACAGCAACTTTTGGCACAACATAAACTACTACACTGCATTCATAATATATAAACCGTGCAGATCTTCCTATTTCACTACTTTATCTAGTCCAAGCATACGCGTATCTTCTTGAGATATCGACTATCTGAATGTTCGTGCGTAGGAATTTTCAAGCTTAAAATACACAAGTGGACCATAATATATATATAAGCTACTTATCTTTATCCGTTGCCAGAGCAAGAACATAAATTCTAAAGTTGCCAAAATTCACGTACGAGATATAATCTAGGGGATATTAACGTGTTACAAGGTCATATAGTTACAAATTTTTTGCAGTATTTTTGCTTTCTCGAAGAGAAAGCTTTGTAACAGTGAAAATTTTCGATTGCACAATTTTGATGTTTTTCTACCTTTCGAGGTCGCTGATTACGAATATGATGTTTTTAGAAAATTTCTGGATCCCCAAAAATGTGCGTATGTATGTATGTGTGTGCGTGTGTATGTGTGTGCTTTTTCTTTCCTTCTTTGTCTCCATGATTACATTTGAACGGCTAGAGTTACAATTATGACACTTTGCAATTATGTTTCTTCTCCCTAGATATAATTTTGATTAAATTTTCAAGTGAATCAGTTAAATTTTTCTAAAGTTATTGAAAATTTGCATTTCCCAATTTTTGACATGTTATGTAAAAAAAGAAGTTTGTTTGAAAATGTGATAACTCGGAGTAAAAATCGTCAAATTCATCGTGTGTCAGCTCATTTTAAAAGGTAAAACAAGAGCTTCAAAATGAGATATCATACGTTTGAAAATTTACTTCCGGTCAAATATTCCGACCGATTGTGTAATTTGAAAGTGGTAATTTTCGCGTGCCGAAAAAAAGTTGTTCACTTCAAAGAGCGATAACTCGGGCGGAGTATCATCTAATTTATCGTGTGAGGGCTCATTTTAATTAACAAAAATTTGCTTTCGGTGAAATGTTACGACCAATTGTAAAAAAATTATTGTATTTTTAATATCTCTAATTTTTCATTTCATTATCATTTTTAGCAATAAAAATTAGATAGAAATATTCATAAATAAAATTTATTGGTAATGTTCATATTTAATGCTCTTCGAGAAAGCATACTGCTAATGTAATTAGCAGCAAATCTGTTAGCTTGGTATTATAAACTCAATTGACAAACACTTTTAGCTCATGATCATAATAAGCAAGGGTTGTAACAGTGAATAAACCTGCAGCGCAGTAATCATTCTTTCAATAACAAGTAATTTTCGTTTTTGCGAAAAATCGATTCCAAAAATAATGAAGACTTTGAACTATTAACTAGTAATACATCAACAACTTGATTATAAATTAGAAAATTTATACGTCACGTAAAGTAAAGATAGATCAAATTGTAAATAAAAAAAATTATCACATCAAGTACAATATTCTCAGATGTGTCCATAAAAACTCTTACGAACATGCAATTTTGAATCTCAATGATAATCGATCGCTTTCCAAGAAAATTCTATCTTGAAAATCTATCGTGCAAATCTGCAGAGAAATCCAAGGCCATGCCACATGCAAGTGTATTGTATGCCTACGGCTAAGAAAAGCTTTGAACTTGTTTGCGACGTGACTAAGTCCGTTGCATTACAAAAAAGAAAGAAAGAGAGGGCGAGCTAGATAGAGAGGTTTTCTTTATTCCATTACAAAAGTTTGGAGTGAAATTCTGAAAACAATTCTGAATGGCATTTTAATCACAAAATAAAACGAAAAGCTTGATTTTTACGAGATTAATTTAATAAAGTTAATAATGATTTTGAATAAAATACTGCCTTATACTTGACTTTTCGTCACAAACGATCAGTTGCAAATTGGATATTGCATAAAAATCAAACGAATAAAAAGTCTAGAACGAGGATAATGGTTATTTTATAGAGACAGACGAAGACCCGTTGAATAATAACGATCCTCAAATAAAAGAAATTATACTACAATAACGAACTAGTAATAAGCAATGTATACAACGCTGGTAAAAAGCTTGCGAAGAGCTTGCGGGTAATCCGGTCGATTCCAACATGTTTCATTAATTTTTCGTCAAATTTCTCCCAGAGAAAATTAATTCTTATACAAGCTTTCCAACACATTCATTGAAACAATTTCAAATACCGAACTTAAATAAAACTGTACATTGACAATGTACAGATAATAAATGTCATGATCACATAAATAGTTTACATATTTACGTTAAGCTATGGGAATAGAAAATGAATCACGAACAAATTGCGATGGTGTAATACAGTCCACCATTCATTGTACAAGAGATTAAATTTGTGAAAATATATTCTAAAAGAAATAAACGAATCTTTCAATGTATCGCATAAAATAATAGTAAGATCAGAAGCGAAGTGAGAAAATCGTTTACAGATTGCTGAGCAAAAAAAAAATATAATGAAATTTTTCTACTCTCTGACGTGAACCTCGCAACTTTCATAGAAATTTCAGAGCTGTTAATCAGATTTTCATTGGAGCGATATCAAGAGTTATTAGAAATCTCCAGACAGCGAACAGCGCAAGGAAGAAAAAAAACTACGTTGTTAGAACGTAATAGAGATGTCAAAAGTAGTTCAATTACCTATACGTAATTACATGCGTACCCGTCAATCGAGTCAAGCAAACTCAATGTAAATTGTCAATTGATTATTCAAAGTCGACGAAGTACACTCTGTTACTCGAAACTAACAATTATTGACATGTACACAACGATAAATTATTGGAAAAATGTTTTTTCTAGCAGCACAAAGAAAAACTTGAAAAAAATTCTATACAAACAATAATTGTTATAGCTATTATAAAAGTAAACAGCTTCAATAGATTTGCAATTAGAGTAAAGAAAAAAGTGCTATCGGTGCACTACAATATTATCGAGATGAACTCGTTCAATATCGGAGTATCGCAAATAATTAGAACGGCTACATTTGGAAATAATGAGGTACGTCATTAGCATTGTTACATTAATTGGATTTTATTGCGACACTAAGGAGAATGACAGGTGTATCGAATGAATAATTTCTTATTCAAATTCAATTATAGTTGCCAATGATTGATCGTTCTTGGTGAACGCTTTCAATTATTTTACAATTTGACATGCGAAAATTATTTACAAAGCTGAAATTATATTTTACTAAATTACCTGTAATTTATTACGTAAACAAGATAGTATGAACGAATGGAACTTTTAGCATTACTGTTGTTATGAATTTGCAATCAACTTTCTTCAGAGTACTGATAGATAAAGCTTTACATCATGTGCCTCGCGCTGATGAAAATAAAAAAAAAAAGATGGTGTATTTTACTGTGCATTATGTTGTACACACTCCCAGATAGTGATCAAGTGAAATTCATGACTGGACCTACAGTTTAAGGTGGAATTCGAACCACCAGGGCCTTATTTATCTTGGAAACCCTATCGGGAATTTTTAACGTGGAGTCCTTTCTCTCCACGGCAGAGTCAGTGAAAATTGCTGGAGGTGGGAATCGAACCCAGGCCACCTGCGGGTGCGAGCCACGCGCGCTACCGACAGAGCCACCGAAATAGTAATGGTATACATACGTGTATGAATAATAAAAATTCTGCGTCATTATTAATCCAGTACAATGGCTTAGGAATTATTAATGGATCTATATACGTGAAAGAAAAAAAGTATAAAAGCAGGAAATCGATAAAACAAAGGGAAAGGAGAGGAAGAAATAAGGGACGAAGGGAGAGAGAAAATAAAACAGAAAACAATTTGACGCACACACATTTGTAGAACAATAATATGCCTTTCGGCGATGGAATCTAACGAAACAAGGAAATACACGCGTAGTACAGGCAGACTGGCATTTGTCGCGAAAATTCATAAATATTGAAATAACTACAACGTAGTCTGGTCGTCGAATAGGCGCTCGGGAGACACGCGCAAAGTTGAGGAAGGCAAACGCACGCAGGCATAAAATACACTTGGGGCCACGAGCTATATACAAGATGCACACTTGCTAGCTGGCCCGCCTCCAATTTCGCGCGCGCCGACGACGACGACGACGACGAAGCTGCTTGATCACAAAGCCATGCAAGAGAGACAGATATATACACATACACGGCTTTATATAGTGCACCGCACGAGAGCGCCCTATCAGGCAACGGCTGCTTTTAATTTTTAAACCTATGCCCTACTACTGCTGCTACTACTATACTGCTACTGGCACATCCATATCCGTACTGAAAATTAATCAAGTCTAAAGCACGTCATATGAGTCGCTGCTGCTGCCGCTGCCTCTAGCCCGAATATGCGCTAGCTGCTACTATACACGTCTGCGAGAGATGCAAAATGGAAAAGGAGGGCAATGCATGCCGAGGCAGATAAAAGAGGAAAATGCTGCGCGAGAGAGCGTTCCAGAGGCTAATATTAAATTATTTCAAAATGTCGATGCTTCCGCTAAAAACCTTTTTTTTTCATCGTTGCCGACATTTTCGAAGTGTGAACTACTTTCATAAAACGTGTATGCTCGATGGTGGAACTAACTAACCAGATTCTATTTCCACTTTTGGCGTTTTCGCGCCACGCTTTACTTCTCTATTTTTGGTTAACTCTATACGCTAATTAACATACACGCTCTTCTGCTTCGCTTTTGACGACGTATTTTCCACATACTTTAGCCGAAACGACACATTTACGATTCTAGTTGGTGAAGTGACACTCGAGATTAATGAAACTTTTCGCAAAGCTATTCGTATAGTTATTTATAGTTATTGTTCTTTTCAATAAACGTAATATTGCAATCAACGTATTCTATACCAAAAAAGCATCAAAATTAGATAACGAATAAACAAGCTAATCTTTTTACGCAAACAAAGTTATTTTCAAACTTCGTTGAGCATTGATATCATCAAGAATATTCCTTGAACAAACCACTAGACCCCAAGTAGTAATGTTGATCATATATGGAAGTCCTCCAAGTACTCACAATGAGTTTTGAATAAACTGCGGGGGTAGTTTCTCGAAACCCAACGTAATTCAGTCATTGCAAATGAAGTGCGGCTGAAACTTTTGGAATACACGAGCACACACAATGCGTACAAAAGTCGTGATAAAAGTTTACTCGCATTAAAACTTGCGGCCAAGACAAAAGGAATCGTAATTACAAGTTTTTAATAGCATTTCCCCCCGATCGTCTTCATGAGTAAACAGCGAGGCCGTTCTTCGCCAACTTTAATTTGTAGACACAATGATTTTTAATTATTGCAAATTTTAGGGAACATTAAGTTTGAAGAAACGAGTTCAGGCAGTTTTTGTCTTGGATAATAACAGTCGGTTACATAAATACATTCGTAATAAACAGTTATGCCAATAAGGTCTAATCGAATTCATTCAGATACTAATTGAATAATATGTTGACGTCATGAAACGTTGCTGTTGCCAGTTTCTTACGACGAAACTTTTGAAATATCGTCAACCGAAAGAAAAAGTAATTAGGGCAAGTTTTATTGTGAGACTAATTTTCAACGTTAAATACACAGCAAGCTATAATTGAAACGAAGTTTGAAAAGTATATAGAAAGTCGAAACATTGAAAGCCGCTGGAATATTGCGACGCTCGCGTTCGTATTTACGGTAAAGTCAGCTGCTGAAATTAAGCCATTTTGACAATATTCATTTGTTTTGCGGTTGGTATATACAAAGCAATATCGGCACGGCATGGCATCGAGAGAAAATTTGAATTCGAAATATCTGCACTGCTGTTTGTGTGGAAACTCCGCGAGCCAATTTATTCATGACATTTCATATAGATATGTGAGAGAGTGAGAGAAAGAGAGAGAGAGAGAGAGAGAGAGAGAGAGAGAGAGAGAGAGAGAGAGAGAGAGAGAGAGAGAGAGAGAGAGAGAGAGGAAAAGGAAGGAACGAAGAGCAGCAAGAGTATACAGGGGAGGCTTACTGATTTGTTGCACTTTTTGCACAGCAATCGAGACCTGACAGTAATTTTACTCGCGGACAAAATCTAGTTTGCGAACTGTAGACAGCGTCATTGTCAGTTTCTCTAGGGACTGTCTGATTAGCCGCCTTCGGAGAAGAGAATGGAGATAAGAGTGACAAACGGAAAATGCCCCGAGATAGATAGGTGACACGGAAGAAATTGGCACTTCTAGCGTATATTTTGGTGCTCTTTCTCTCTCTCTCTCTTTCTCGCGGTGGCCTCTTCTTACTCCCAGCCAATTCGCATACAACTTTTCCACTTGAGAAAATGCCTCCCCGAGAAAGATCGAATAAGCATCAGGAATAAAATAAATTTCGATGAAATTCCTTTTATTGCCTTGGAAAACAAATGGATTTTCTATAAGACTACTGGCATTCAATAATTTCTGTGACAACAATTCGATATTTTTACTCATTGCCCAGGTAGAAATAAAACTTTATCTTGTTTATTCGGTGTGCTGAGCAAGAGTATAGCCAGCAATAATAATAATGACGGTCTTGATAGGAACGAAATTGATTTTGGACTGCGAGTCCGTGTGTATATGTGTGTGGCTTGGAAAGCAAGCGATGCGTCTGGGTATTACCAGTGGGGGATACTCTTGGCCACCCGGGAGAAGAAGAAAAAAGTGGATGGCTCTCCGACGCTGAATAGTTGATAGGAGATAGCGCGAGGCAGCGGCGGGGAGTAGGTTCCCGTGTAGCACCGAGACTCGTTCGAATAAAAAATTTAGACGACGTTGTACCACCGCTAGGTCGCCAAATGTAACGCACCTACTACAACTACTCTCTTGCGTTTCTCTCCTCTCCCACGCCCTTCGATGGCCAGCCAAGAGAATTCGCTGCGCGCATACGATTCAACTGACTTGTGGCTCTTCTTCTTCTTCTTTTTCTGCAACTCGCTCGAGCCTTTTTCATTTTACATTTATTCCTTTTCCATGTTTTTTTTGCTGCTTCGCTTCTGCGTTTGCTCCGCTCTCGTAGGGTAGTTTTTTTCTAAATTATTCATAAACTTGGCAGTCTTGCAACTGAAACCCAAGCTTTAAACGAATCCTGCGATTTTTTTATGGCTGTAACGTTTTTAAGTAAGGTAGGTGTACCCAATTTGGGACTATATCCAATTTGGGACTACGTTTGGTTTTGAAATGTTCGCGATGCTTTGGCAGTGCTAAAATATGGCATCATGTTCGTACTATCAAATAATGAATGTTCCATAGGTTCAAATCATTCTGTGACATTGCCAGATCATGCTAATTAGCTTATAATAGTTGAAAAGTGAAAAATATTGATGTTGTAACTTACTTATACGTATCGCGCACGATTCAGATACTAAAAAATGCCCTTTTGTCAAATAGTCCCAAATAGGGTACAGTGTCTTTTCATACTGAAAAAAAGTAGTTTCATTCAAAGTGCTACAAATCAGGCTAGCATTCATCAAAAAAGTCGCACGACGGCTCATTTTGAAGCTGCTTTTATAAGCTTTAAAATGATGTCCCGCACGCTGAAAAATTCATTCATGGTAAAAAGATACGGCTGTTTGCGAAAACTAGTCCCAAATTGGGGACACCTACCTTAGTTCAATACGGGAATGTAAATTCAACAATATTCCCCTAATTTCATTGCACAGTTGGGAAATTCAACGAAGCGAAGTGAAATGACAAATTTAGCAAAGCACACGTGACATCACAGCAGTCGAATATTTAATTAAGATCAAAAAGCAATAAAGCAAGAGAGAGGGAGTGAGTGAGAGAGAGAGCGTGGCGCGAGGGAGTGTAGCTACGCGCATCACTTTGAGTTTAATTCAGTCAACGGCTGTTCAATTTACGACGTCAAAGTCATACTCGACAGCGTTAATTGGAATCTTCAATTTGAATTGCTAGATACGCATAACGATTGGCTGCCACTTCGTGCTATTAATAATTGTTTGACCTCCGATCGCTGGCCGACAATAATAATCAATCAAAGTAATGTAAAGAGCAATTGGAAATTCAATTAAAACCCAACAAAGGCTATTCTTAAGCAAAAAAAAAAAGCGAGCGTATCGGCCTTAAAATAGGCCGTATAATTTGATTGAATTATCCATGAGCGCGCGACGCGACAATGAACGAGAGCGATGAACGTGATGGCAAAGTGAATTAAGAGGAAACCTGTTTTTAACTGTTTCAGTTTTGTAAACCCGCGAGAGAGAGAGAGAGAGAGAGAGACGCTTCGGAGGTCTGCGACCACAGGACAGCGCACCGAGAGTCCATTAACGACCAATTGGAGGCGTGCGCTAACGAAGGTTTTCGACAGGAGCCAACGAAATAAGCCATTGTGGTAAAAAAATATGTCAGTGCTGGGCCGACCAGAGGCCCCGAAGCAGCAGCCGATCAGTCGCCGCCACAGCTTGAGCCGCTGCAATGATTGCCCATCACAGCGACGTCGAGAGGCCAACGGCAACAGCGACCAGTTTTGCCCAGTGGCACGTTGCACGTCGTCTACCCAGCAGAGCAGCTCTTCGATATCTATGACAAGCCCGCGTCTCCTGGCAATCTACTACTGACTCGCCCATTGGCTACAAGAGCGTTAGAGGAGCCTGGCAACAGCCTACCACAAGTGCCACCAACCCCAGTCGATCTTCGGTTAGATATCCTTTGATTTTTTTTTTCTCAACGGCCAATCGCTTATTAATGTCGCATTCTGAATTCCATTCGAAATTGGAAAGTTTCCGCAATCGTGTTATTCTTCTCGCCGTAACAGCAATCGATCCTCCAAGTTTTTTTTTCCTTTTCTTATTTTCGAAGTACCTAATTGAATAGCAATTCTTGCCTTTGAGCCGGAAGACCCCCGAACCAATGAAATGGAAATTTCCAATATTAGCATTGAGAGCCTTTATACCAACTGTATATACACAGAGTCGAAGGCAAAGCATCTTCGGGACCTTATTAGAATGAAAATACACGAGATTTCCGATGCTAAATCACCGCGAGAGCTGCGCACATTATCAAAAGTTTGTATAACAGTTTAATGCGCGTGTCGGAGCGCGGGCGTAAACTTAAATATGCCGTGGAACACTTTGAAGTTTACTCGCTGCAGACGTTGAAAGTACTTGTCGTGTTTGTTCGCGGGATTGTGTATACCTGCAGCCGTGACGTTGCGTAAAGCTCGGCTGTATTTTGATGTTAACTATAGGCGACGATAAACTGAGGCATATAACCCAGTGATTAAGGAGGTTCAGGAGTCACAGCAAAATGCACAGATCGCGATAAAATTGAAAACTATGATAGATTAAAGTATTGTGAAGGTCCCTGAATTTTTTCAATATTTATTACCAGCGAAATTCTAAAGAAAATAAATCACAAAGTTCACCTCTTATA